>JAQIXQ010001818.1:0-12727 GCA_034700485.1 Pseudosinella alba | reverse complement strand
ATAAAAGCCAAGTAGATTTTTTGGCAGTTGTACATAAATCCTTACCTGTAGTTCCCTGAAGTTTGTTGATTTGATTCCGCTTCGTTCTCCCATATTCTCATCTCATTATTTCCCTGGTTTTTTGAGCAGTGGTCATTTTTATTTCTTACAGTCATCATGACTGATTATGATAATGTGCCAATGCTTATTCCAATTTATGACGATCAATTACAGAATGACAACTTTATGCTGACATTGTATGCGGGGACTTTTTCATCAACTCATGTGGGGGATAATGATCAAACTGATCACTCTCAACTTTCAATTTTGGAGGAGGAGGAGGAGGATGATGAAGATTATCAACATCAGCTCAACTGCTCATCTTTACCATCTTTAAACATATCATCTCAACTTTCAATTTTGGAGGAGGGGGAGGAGAATCAAGAGGATCAACATCAACTCAACTACTCATCTTTACCGTCTTTAAACATCTCATCTCAACTTTCAATTTTGGGGGAGGGGGAGGAGAATCAGGAGGATCAACATCAACTCAACTACTCATCTTTACCATCTTCAAATATATCATCTCAACTTTTAATCTTGGATGCGGAGGAGGAGGATGATGAGGATCAATATCAACTTAACTGCTCATCTTCACCATTTTCAAACATCTCATCAATTCAACACATCAATCAGTCAACATCCTGTGAAGACATTGAAGAGGACTACATGAGGAAATTACCATTAGGTTTAAAATTTCTTCATTTAAATATATGTGGAATTAAAGGTAAATTTCCTGAGCTGAATGAGTTATTGTTATTTGAAAAAGACATTGTTATGTGTGGTATCAGTGAAACGTGGTTAGACTCTTCACGTGATCAACGTAGCTTATTTCCTGTTTTTAATTACAATTCTGTGAGGGTAGATAGGGAAAATAAAGAAGGTGGTGGTATGATACTATATATTAATCATAATTTTGACTACGAACAAATTGACATACCTGTTCAATTTCCGGAATTTATAGAGTGTATTATTGTTAAATTATCCAAACAATTTTTCAAGCCAATCTATGTTTGTTATTGTTACTTTCCACCTAATCTGATTAATGAGAGTGTACTGACATTATTTAAAGATTGTCTACAATTTCTACGTAATAGCAGGTATGAATTTATAGTTATGGGTGACCTGAACGTGAATCTTCTTGTTCAAGGCAGTCTTAAGTTCAAGTTAGACTCTATTGTTAGGGAGTTTAATATAAGTCAATTAATTAATGAACCTACTCGCATAGCTTCCAGAGATATGAAAGATAAGGGTTTGGTTACGACTAAAACTTTAATTGATCATATTTATGTATCATCCCAGAGCAAGTTTCCTATAAGTGGGTGCATCGATTGTACAACTAGTGATCACAAACTCATTTACTCAGTGTTCATAGTAGACTTAAATTACCTAGCAAGTTAATTCAATATACATCGTATAAATCACTGAATAGTGACGAATTTCAGTCAAACCTTGAAAAAATTGATTGGAATTTCTTGACGAGTAAACATCTTATTAACAATAATGCCTCTGTATTTGAGCAAATAGTAATTGGTACTTTAGACAATCATGCTCCACAAAAAAGTAGATTTGTAAAAGGGGTAAATGTTCCTTGGTATAATTCTGAATTAAAAAATTTAAGTAAGGAGAGGAATATGATTAGGAAAAAATTAGGTACTGGTCTGGCTAGCATTACGAAATATCGTAAACTAAGGGGTGTCATCACGAATAAAGTTAGGCAATCAAGAAAAAAATATTTCGTTTCAAAATTTGAATCTGTAAAAAATTCTACTGATGTTTGGAAAGCTATGGATGAGCTGATTAACTTTAAGGACGGAGCTGGACAAATATAGTTCATTCGCGATATAAGGAATTACTTTAACTGGTCGCCTGGATTTTGAACCAACTTTTTGCTTTTGTGCCTCACTTGTGGCACATCGAGGTTTTTGACAGGGTTTTGACTCATCATCGATCAGCTGTCTATGCAAAATTTTGCCTTTATCAACAAGATCTGACAGCGCTGTGGAGCAAAGTGGTCTTGCTTAAAGCGTTTTTGCTGCGTGCTTTTACGTTTAGCCCTTGGACCCAGGCTAGACCCAATACGCTCTGATTGGCTGCAGTAGACCCAACACATTTTCATTGGCTCTTCACAAGAACCACAACAGCCTGCTGGCGTGTCAGATCTTGTTGCATAAAGGCAAAATTTTGCATAGACAGCTGATCGATGTTGACTCATCAAAGACTATACCTCTACACTCTACACACATTCGCTAATATACACAAGACAGATTACAGCCCTTTATGGCCTTGGCTCATGTTTATTTTTTCGACTCCGCTGTGATTGGTTTGGGAAGAAATGTAGCTCGGTCGTCATTGGTTTGGGAAGAAATTCAGGTAGCCAATCAGGGGAGATGCCCGGGAATTTTGAATTTGACAAGGCTAATGGATAGGATTTTACGATGCTTTTGTGAAAATGTTTACATCACGTGCATCTGGGTAGGCTGAACAAAGTTAGCTGATATTTGAGCCATGGCCATAAAGGGCTGTAATCTGTCTTGTGTATAATAGCGAATGTGTGTAGAGGTATAGTCTTTGTTGACTCATGAAGAGATTTTTGATTAGCATAAATTGGGGTACTGTTATTTGGTGAGACAAATTCTCAAAGACCGAAGACCTTATTTGGCAAGTGGTTTTTAATACTTTTGTGATACCTCAATTTGCAAAAACCTGCAAAAGATTTGACTGAGAAATTATAATATGGGAATAGATTTAACTCATTCTATAAGAAACGATTCATAATCTGTTTCCTCTTATTAATCCGTGCAGAAGAAGAAGGTAGCATGCATAGCACATTCATTTCTGCATGAAATAATATTTTACTGGCGCTGCAGTTACAAGAAATTTTGAAGGAAAGTATTTACGGCGTCGAGCTAAAAAAAATCCAAATTTGACGTTTCCATGTTTCCAATATTAAGGAGAACCTGATATTGGATTTTTGACACTGACTCTCGATCTGGACGGTAACTTTGACTTTAACCAAATACATAACTCTAAAAATATATAGCCGCTATCGTGTATAGGGACATACTGACAGACAAATGTAACCAATGCAGCACTACGCTTTCAGCTCCGTAATAAATTGTTAATGATAGTGTTGGAACTAACCGTCATCGGCACTGAACTGCTGTCGTTCACCCGCCGTAGCTGTTGTTCAGCAGCAATTACCTCTGGAGCCATCCACCCCTCCGTACCAATTCCTGAGGTGTGGATGCTCATTCTGCTCTGGTCGTCCGTGAGCTTCCGTGACATCCCAAAATCACAGATTTTAACTTGAATGACCCCTATAGCTTGTCGGACCAACAGGATGTTGGCTGTTTTATGGTCACGGTGAACGACCCTGTGCTGGTGAAGATGCTGGATTCCTTTGGTTGCCTGGTAGATAATTTCTTCTGGGTCCACATGAAACTTCCTTTCTGACACTGGCTTCATAACCCAGGCATAAAGGTCAGAGCTCGAGGGCGATTAAGGTATGATCTTCCGTCATTTCATATCCGAAATATCTCACGGCATTCGCTTGCCAGTCCAATTCGATCAGGATCTTCATCTCGTTTTCTGCTGAATCTTTGATGACGTCTAGATTGTTGATTACTTTGATTGCAACCTCTCGATCCTGGAATTTCCCCTTGTAGACGTTTGTATAATTACATCCCCTTCCCAACATCTCCTTCTTGTTATAAGCGATGGAACCAAAGTATATGAGGCAGGGGTCTTCCCCCTGGCGGCATTTGGCTAGGATGGCGTGTGCACCGCTTTGTTCGGTCTCGCGAAGGACTTGTTTTAATGAGTTGAAGCTTCTGCATCGTGTCTGAATGATGTCATAAAATTTCATTGACTTTTCGGGTTCGCTCCTGATGGTGCCCTGGTTTACACATAAGTATTAAATTTACAATTAGAAACAGCTTATGTACATAAAACCATTCATTGTTCAAAGTGAGTGATTGTATTGAATATACAATTGAGTATTTTTTTTTACCAGGATACCGACTTCCTCCGCTGAGAGCAACCCATCAGAAAGAAACTTTGCAAGAAACATATGGCTACAAACAGTTGTAAACATAAGGTCAGGCAAATTTTTCCTGATGTGGTCCTTCTGCCACGTCTCCATTTTATTGACTTAGGTATTTGTAGGTTATCTGAAAACCAATTAAATATAGGCTGGCCACTGGGAATTCTCTTAAATAAACGAGTAAATATATGAATAAGTACCTGTATGAATATTCCAAAATTCCTTATCGGCATTTTTAAATCAAGATAAGTACATGGCCACTTCGATTTCCATTACGGATTATGCTATATGAATATGCATGCTCTACTGACTTTGGCAAAAATATGACCAACCAGTTCCTCACGAGCCACATCGGCACACTGTCATAAATTGTTGCCAGGCAGTTTCACCATCACTTGGCCGGAAAGCATCGCGCTCGAGCTTATCTGTAACTATTTATCAACTTGAATGATCCGTTGGTTTTATGCACAGTGACTGACAGGAGAATAAAAATGTACGGGCTGAAATTAGTCCGTCAAGTTCATTTTGACAATGACCACGCAATGTGAGCGATAACTACACAAATGGTTTTTCCAATGACTCATGAACGTTCAGTTCAAGCCAGTTTACAGTTTAATTTGATTGGGAAGACCACTTAAAACAAACCAATATATATTTGATAAGCAATGGTGTAGGCTAATTGTGTATAACAGGCCACGGCTCTTTGTGCCAAATCATAATTCAAGTTTCAACTGTCTTCCCTAATAAAAATTACATTTAAGTTTGTACTCGTATGCATTTGGAATGAGGATAAGTGGCAATATGATACTTCGTCCTTCATTACATATCACACTCATGTGACCAGTATTGAGAAGGTATTACGCTAAATAATAAAATATATTTTATTTGCCAATCTCACACATGTGACAAGATAAGAAAAAAAAATTTTCTAATCAGGAAATTGGACAACGGCATCACCGGCAATGTAATTCTGAAGCTCTTATCAATTTACATTCAACGGCATTATTTATTAAAAATGCTAAATATTCTTAATTTATATTTGCATTATATACTACTTACAATTATTTCCCCATATACCAACTTTAGACATTTCTAATTCCCTTGATGAATAGAGTTTATGCAAAATCTACGAATAATTCTGCATTTTAGAAAAAGCAATGACACCCCATGCATTATATAAAGTACAATTCTTTTCATGCTATGACAAATAGTTCATTGTCGTTGCCAACATTTCCCGTTCAAATCGGCAAAACCATATTTCAGCCAAAAAATATCCCCAGGTTGAACAAGCATAACGAGAAGTAGTATCCAGATCACAAAGATCCCTTCCAGAATAGTGCTCTCCGGCTCCTCATTTTTGTTGCCTCCACTCAAGGAATACTTTCTTTCCCGATGATGCCCAACGCACTCGTCCGAGTTCCCATTGTCGTCAATTCCCCATTCAGAGTTAGATATGCGTACATAAACACATTGACTCCTATGTCTAGGCTTCCATATATAATTTCAGGGACCTTCCATATTCGTGAAGTATTCTTACAAAGTTCATGACATCCTGTATCATGATGGCATGATCATAAGTTACAGATTCCACGATATGACCTAATGACCGGATCAAAAACCGCGTGAGATAACTTTCCGGTGACGGTGACGAGATAAGACAAAATCCTTGTGGAAGGATGGAAAGTGTTGCTGAATTCCTTCGATGAGTCTTCTGCTAGTTGACAGAAAACAGCGCGGCAACCCGAATACATTTGATATTGTTTTAGGATGACCATAAAATGTCAGTCGAAATCACATTATGTCGTTGTAGGTAGTAAAAATAAAATATCATTTAATCAATATTTGAAAACATGTAAAATTGTGTTTAGCAGATACTTAAAATAGTTATTCTTTATAGAACAATTGATTTCTAGAATATTGTCAAAGCCCAAACCTTCCATTGAAGGAGGTACAACAGTCTGGGAGGTTTCTCCGGTTTGGTCAGTGATTTAATGCTAATTAATTATATGGGTCCGCCGCCCAGAAGCCGAAGTGCTTCGTCTTTGTCTGGGAAATTATTGTAAGATATTCGGTGTTCCATACGATCCAAAGGGGTACCTCCTTCGTTATCTTTAGTATTCCTGCTTGCTCCCTTATTAATTAAAAATCGAATGTTTTCTAATATATTTTTAGATTGATAACACCAAGCGGTATAATGAAGCGGGGTCCTTCCATGTGTATCCGTTGAATTGACGTCCAGACCAACATTTGTAAAGAAACTTAAATGCTCCACCGTACCCCATTGAGCTGCATAGTGAAGGTAACTACATTTATAAAATCCATCAATGTGTGCCGGGTTTGCTCCCAATGAGACTAGATCGGACAGTAACCTTGGGCTTCTTTTATTAATTATTGCATAATATAGAAGGGAGTGTCCAACTGAATCTAATACGTTTAAATCTACTCCATTTTTTTGCAATAATGATAGAGATGGGGCTTCCACGTCCACATGTTTCATGATATTGTGTAATGGAGTAGTCCGACAACCAAGAAAACAAACATTATTGTTTATCGTATCAAACATCGCTGATAGTTTGTTGGAGACCAGGAACAATGCAACGTTGTGAAACTGGCTTGGAGTGAGCTTAGGACTCATTAGTACGTGGAGGAAAGTCCCTTCATTACAAATTGTTTCGTTTGGATTAGCCCCACTGTCGATGAGAAACTTTATAATTGTCAAAGCGAATCCTATATCATCGGATTCTGCAGCTAACTGAAGCATAGTTCTCCCCTTATCATCCCGTCCATTAACATCTTCAACTTGTCTAACCAGAGCTCTCACTGCATTTTCATCCTTTGCTTTGATCGCATCTGCTAATCTACCTCTGTATACTGTCATTTGACCATTGTAATTTGACAATTTCAATTTGACAACGTCCTCCGATGCATAAGTTTCTACTTGAGCAGTTCCACTTGAACCAACATCATCCTGCTTGGGCGGATTTTGGGTACCTTTATATCTGACCTGGGGTATCTTTATATATGTATCCGGCCTGAAAATAATGCGTAATTGCTATAAAATTTCGGAATCGCCGAAAATTAGGTTACAAAAATTGGAAATTGAAAATAAGCAAAGTTCAAAGTATTACCCTTTTGACGCTTCAGGTTCGGGTGGAATAGGAAGTTCACTTGTCTCCAAAGCGCCCATTTTATTTTGGCTGCTTGTGCTTGGCTGTTCCCTATATTTTTTTTAAAAGAAAGAACCTTGCTATAAAATGAGTGCATGATATAACTATGTTTAAGTTAAAGTGATGCAGATAAAACATTATACCTTATCAAAAATTTATTGCTATTAAATTTTTTCACCAAGTCGACCACAGACGACGAAGGTTTGGAAGCTGGAGGTTTTTCATCTCTGCGAGGAACAGCTGTGTCCGCATCCCTACAATAATTTTTTCAGAATATTTTATTGTAATTCAGCAACATATTATCATACATAGGGAATTGATTGATGCAGTATTGAATGAACCTTTTAAACGTTTGTCCATCTGCATTGGACGGTGCGTCTCTTTGTGACACGATGGGTTTATGTGGTTGGTTGCTTCGACCTTGAACATGAGTTTGCCTTGCAACATGTATTGGTTTGTCCAGTCCGGGTAACTGCGAAATCACGTCATGGACAGAGGGCCTTTGTTTGTGATCGTGCGTCACCATCTGCCCTATCAATACAATGTAATCTGATGCCCCAACCTTCAATGATAAAATCTTATCTTCTTTTAGTTCCACATTTCCATCCAAAATATTCACGTTTCTACGAGGATCATCTCCAAACGGGTGCGATCCATTTGTAAGAATAAAATAGTACACACAGCCAAGTGAAAATATGTCGCTTGCAAATCCCTGCCAAATGACACGTACGCACAATTAAATCAATAATAAAATAATAATATTAATTCCACAATTAAAATAAAATGTAATCAAACTTAACTAACCATGCCAGCGCGGGTAGCGTCAACGTCAGCGTCACGAGTCGGCTTCTGATACTGCCAAGCTACGACTTCAGGAGCCATCCATCCCTCGGTCCCAACCCCTGAGGTGTGGACGCTCATCTTGCTCTTGCCATCCGGAAGCTTCCGAGCCATCCCAAAATCCGAGATTTTTACTCGAATGGCCCCGGTAGCTTGTCGAACCAACAGGATATTGGCAGGTTTAAGGTCACGGTGAACGACCCTGTTCTCGTGAAGATGTTGAATTCCCCTCGTTGCCTGGTAGATAATTTCCTCTGCCGCCACTTGAACTTTCCTTTCGGACACGGGCTTCAGAACCCAGTCATGAAGGTCAATGTCGCAGAGCTCTAGAGCGATCAGGATATTCTTTTTGGTCTCCTCAGATTTGAAATACCTGACGGCATTCTCATGCCAGTCCAATTTGGCCAGGAATACTATCTCGTTCCTTGCCATCTCCTTGTTGATATCCAAATTGCTAATAACTTTAACGGCGACATCCCGATCTTCAAATTTCCCCTTGTAGACGTACGTATTACTGCATCCCCTTCCCAACAGCTCGTTCTCGTCATAAGCAATGGAACCATAATGCTCGAGGGACGTGTCTTTCCGCTTGCTGCAATCGTCCAGGATGGCGTATGCACCGCTTTGTGTCGTCTCGTGAAGGGCTTGCTTTAACGAGCTGAAGCTTTTACTTCGGGTCTGAATGATCTGGTAAAATTTCATTGACTTTTCGCCCTGGCTCTTGATGGTGCCCTAGTTTACGCATCGAAATTAAATTAGCAATTAAGAACATCTTCCCACAATGGAGGCATGTTGGCCCCAGAAAATCATTCATTCGTTGAATATGCTTTAGTATTTTTTACAAGGATATCGACTTCCTCCGCAGAGAGCAACCCATCAGCCAACAACTTTGCAAGGAACAGATGGCTGCAAACGGTGTCAAAGATTAGGTCAGGCAAATTTTTCCTGATGTGGTCCTTCTGCCACGTCTCCATTTTATTAAGGGATATGTAGGTTATCTGAAAACCAGAAATTCCCTTAAACGGGTAAATATATGAATAGTTACCTATATGAATCCTTCAAAATTCCTGCCATTCAGTTTTTAATTGAGTTAAGTACACTGTCACTTCGAAATGTGTTAAGTGTTAGGATGAATAGCAGTACCTACTTGAACAAAAATTTGACCGACCAGATCATCGCGAGCCACGTCAGCACAATGTCATAACTTGTTGCCAGGCAGTTTCACCACATCCAATGGCTGGGAGGAATCATGCTCGAGCTTATCAGTAATAATCAAATATGAACTTGGATGAGCTTACTGAGCTTACAAACAATAGTTTATAAAATGATATGGTGATGATGACGACGACTGACAGGAGAATAGAAATGTACGAGCTGAAATTAGCCCGTCAGTTTCCATTTGATAATGAATATGTAGTTAATGCGATAACTGCGCAAATGGTTTTTCCAATGGCTCACGAAAGTTCACTTCAAGCAGTGTTTGAATTTGATTGGGCAATGGGCAAACCACTTAAAGCATATCATTAAATATTTGACAAGGCCAAGGCAATGACGTAAGCAAACTGTAGAACTGGCCACAGCTATTTGTCCCAATTATAATTCAACAATTTCAACTGTCTTTCCTAAATTACATTTAAGTTTGAACTCGTAGGCGTTAGGAATGAGGATTGGTGCTAATATGATACTTTGCTCTTCATTCCATATCACACTCATGTGACCAGAATTGAGAATAATAAAATAAATTTTATTTTCCAATCTGACACATGTGACAAGATAAAAGAAAAAATATTTCCTTATCTGGAAATTGAGCAACAGTATCACTATAATTCTGAAGCTCTTATCAATTTACAATAATCGGCATTATTTATTTAAAGTGCTAAATATTCTTATAATTTATAATTTATATTTGCATTACTACTTACAATCATGTCCCATATACCAACTTTAGACATTTCTAATTCCCCAGATGAAAATATGTTATGCAAAATCTACAGCTAATTCTGTATTTTAGAAAAAGCAATGACATCACATACATTATATAAACTACAATTCTTTTCATGCTACGACACAAATGGTTCATTGTCGTTGCCAACATTTCGGGCTCAAATCGGCTCAACCATATTTCAGCCAAAAATATCCCCACGGTGAACCCAATCATAACCAGAAGTAATATCCAGATCACAATGATATCTTCCAGACTTGTCCCGTCCGGCTCCTCATTGTGGTTGGCTTCACTTAATGAATACTTTCTTTCCCGATGATGCCCAACGCGCTCGTCGGAATTGCCATCGTCGTCAAAAGCTCTCTCCAAGTTCAGAGTTAGGTATGAATACACGAACGAATTGACTGATGTGTCTGGGCTCCCATATATTATTTCCGGGACATCCCGTAGGCGCTGCAGTATTTTCACAAATTTCATGACATCTTGGACCATCCTGGCATGATCATAAATTCCAGATTCGACGATATGGCTCAACGAACGGATCAAAAACGGGGTGAGATAACTTTCCACATTCCTGACAAATCCCACCTGGCGCGTACTCTCAACCGGTTCTGAATTTTCATACAAGGCTCTACCTGACATCAGTCCCATCAAAGGACAATAAGAGTTCCCCGGCAAACCGTCAATTGTCTGGGTTGCATATGCTATGGCAAACCAATCTCCAAGGTCAACCGTGACAAATTTGAGTTCCGCACCGGAATAAATGCCATAGTTCAAAATCCAGGTGGCCCAGTCAATCACCTTCGAAGTGCCAAATTTCCCATATCTTGCCAAGTTGTACACCTGACTATATTCAGGATTAAAGGCGCTCCACGTGATTAGATGCGCATGGTCGATCATCCCCTGCAATATTGGCGTGGTGTTCAACACCCGCCATTCCTCTTTGGAAAAGAGGTGCTCATTATAAGTGTCCCGGGGAACAATGACCTTGGCCCTGACCCCAGTTGAGCCAAACAGATCGATAAATGCAGATGGGAGGTAGGTTGGGGGCGGCTCCATAGTCAGGTCGGAGTACATGGTTGAGGTGTAGAAATTCCTTATTAGGATTACCAAATACAGCCATCCAATGAGAAGGCTCCAGGTTTTTGCATTTCTTCTTGATCCACCATCATCGCTTTGCTCGAACAAGGTGGCATAAAGCCAGAAAGGAATGGAGCATGTGTCCGATAAAGTTGAACTTGTGCCATTCACCTCAAAATGATCCGAAATTAATATGAAACTCAACAGGAGGAGGAAAGTGATACCAAAAATAGCCCAGACCCTTAAATGAAGAGGATATAACAGTCTGGAGATATTACTTGTGTCCACATCCTGCATGTCATTGTGCCTTCCAACAACGCAATATTTCAGTCCATGGGTCTGCATTCCATACGGAATTTGTCGGGACCAGGTATTGCTTCCTCGATCAAAATGCTCAATCCTAAACGGCGCATCTTGTCCTGAGAGCAAACTTTGGTTGTAGTGGTTTTGAAGAAGAGTCAAAATGGTGTCCTCTATTTTATCATCCAATCCGTCATAGAAACCAAGACGAGCAGTTGCCCAGTCAATGTTTTGGTCCGAATTCCTGTTGTGCTTGTTGGAATAGTAATAATCCCAAAGCATATTTATTTCCTCGAGTTGGGAAGGAATCCCATTCCCGAAAGGAAGGAAGGTCACCGGTTGCAAGTAGCAAGAATGACAGTTACGCAATGCTCGATCATGGAACCGAACTAGCCCCCATTTCTCGACGCAAGATGTACAACCAAGGAATACCCGAGGAGCTGGTCCGGATTCGATGCTCGTGTCCCTCACGTCTAGGACGAGAAGTCTCCAATGAACATCTTCTGGAATGCTAAGCAATGTTTTGGCACCCAACTCAAGCTGTACAAGGACGTAATCCGGATATCGGTGGGAGCTGGCTCGGTAAGTATTCCACCAGTCGAAACTATTCGGGGCGAGATAAGATTCGGTTGCAATGCCATTCCCAAACGGGACCGATTTCCCAAGCTGGAGGATACAGACGGGGTTGAACCTTTGGACTGCGAGGATTTGTTGGACTGGCTTCCAGTTTTCGTAGCCGGATTTCATCCACTCCTTCACTCTCTTGGAGGGAATATTTGCCCCGTGTGCATTGAGCTTGTTTTGTCTGGCCGTATCCGTCTGCACAAAGGTGCAATGATGCTGACGCTGGTCGCAGTAGTGGAGGAAGTCTGTGAAAAGTCTAGATGCGCTCGAGGGGCTCCTGGTGTAGTAATTCCAGGGGAAATGGATTGTGCAGTGATGGGAGAAGAGATGAAAGAGTTTCCACTGGCGAGTTGGGCAAGTTTCGATGACAGTGTTTGTTGAGTGAGGTCGGTATGTCTCCATATCCCCAGCAAGGATTCCCATAGGGAGCAAAGAAATCAAGAGTAATTGAAATCCGGATATTGCATTTGCTGACTCCATCGTGTAGGTTTTGTACTGTGGCGTTAGACATGCACTGTTTTAGGCAGTCAATTTGGTATTTAACCCATAATTTATTTTTTTAATGTGTTCCTCTTTTGCTAGAAAGAATGCTATCATTAGTTTCCCGAACAAGGGTAATCTATGCTCCTTTCTTCCCTTCCCTGTTTTACTTTCCCCCTGGGGAGCTGGTTGGGAGGATGCCTTGATGCA
>JAQIXQ010001817.1:0-12729 GCA_034700485.1 Pseudosinella alba | reverse complement strand
AGGCGACTGAGGATGCGACTAAATCGAGGTTTAATTACCTCTTTGTCGATGTTCAGAGCTATTCAAACAAATTGGCACGACTGCGTAATAGAATCCTCCCAGAAATGGGAACCAAAATATACCTAAGTGAAGATGGAGTCTGGATTGAAGACCCACATTCATGCCTCATCAGATAACATCAAGTGGGCCATGATAACATCAATTTATATGGTTGTTGGGAAGATATATTTGAACAACTTACATTGTTGTACATTATAAAATCACTTTGACTTATTTTATCAAGTCCCATCTGAAGTCATCCGTCAGAATTCAATAGGAGGCTATCCCATTATCATATTCCTGCCAAAAAGCACATCTTGGAATAATGAACATTAGCGTCATCCATCTAACTATTTGTGCTCAACGGGAACAGGCATACAAGCTGATTAAAATCAGAAACTTCTCGTGAAGATGATGGAGATGAAGAAATACAATATGGACATTGCAGCAAAGAATTGGGTCATGACCAATGAACCAACCAGCTGTATATTGGAGATAAGGAGAAATAATCAAATCGACATCATTATACATAGTCATTATCAGATCTCAGCGATACTTTCCAATAACATCACTAGCATCATCTATACGGACTCTAACCATCAAACTCAAATACCTAAATAACTGATACTCATATCAAATTCCAACTGATGCTAAGCACTAAATAGTACTACTAACGTCACCGAGGACCATTGATTCACAGCAAAATTCCCGATGTGTTTGAATAGGAACCTTGACAACGAGAGTTTGCCGTTGCGAGCAGCGGTGAAAGAGTGTTTTTTAGCCAGGGAGGGAATCCCCTCTTTCAGAAACGGCTCAACGAAGACACACTTTCAAGGTTCTTCAGATATGTCAACTTGCACATGACAATGACTATCATTCTGATTATTAAGAAGACGTATTGAGGCAACTTACATTGTTGCAAATCATAATACCAGTTTGACTTATAGTTGAAATATCGTGTCGCATTTGGAATCGTCCATCAGAATCGAATAAGCTACCCAACTTGAATTAATAACCAGAATATACATTTTCGGATATTGCATGGGAGGATTGGATGATTACTTTCATCACTCTTATAATTTCCCAGAGACTTTCTCTGGGAAATGATCAATCTATATATCTATTTGACATGATTGTGACGTTGCCGGCACCCTTGCCAGTTTCACGTAATACATTATATTTGAATTTCCCTGCCAACGTTTACGTTCGATTTCAGGTTATCGCGGCGGACGGAATGATACTGACAAAAACACCGTCGCCCTGTGCGTAGACTGATAGACCTAATGTCAAGACCAAACCATGCACACATACCGAATCCCCAGCATGCAACAACGTGAGTATCTCCGAAATATCCGCTCTGTTTTCAGGTTGAATTACTCCAGCACCTTTACTGCTGCGGACCTCAATGGGGTTTCGTAGGAGATTATTTTACTGACGAGGAACAAGAAGCAAAATATGAACGCTTATTCACCAAAAAAATGGTTTATCCAATATAATTAACCATCGTCTATCGTCCATGATGATGACCTTAAAATATTTAAAAAACATGTTCAAGAAAAAGACTGATGATAAAGATATTCCTCCCCCTTATTAACTTGCGACGAGTTACATGGCATATTTACATGAACAATCCCCACACCTCCACTCACCATTAAATTAAATGGCAACATTTGCAAAATCATGGACCGTTCCCGTTTTCTTTACTACAAATGCGTATAAAGAAAATAACATGACTTACTATGTGGAAATATTTATCAAATAGGCTACTTTGAAGGGAAAAGTGAGGGAACAGGAACGGGCTTTGGCCCGTGGATGGTTTGAATTATGATGAGGAGAAGAAGCAATTATTCTGCTCGCTTTGTCGTCATAATCCCTGGATCAACGATAGCGCAGAGTTTGAGTTTGAGTTTGAGGTGATGCTCTGTAATTTGATTATGGATGGAAATATTTCAAGAGAAGATAAGAACGTAATTCGTTTTAATTTACATATATTTTTGTGAGTACTAGGAAAGTGAGTCAGATACGCATCTTAATTACGTTATGGAATCTGGCGATAACCTCGTTTATTCGGAGCCCGAAGAAGCTAGAAAAGAAACAGGGATTATTGGAAATCCAGAAGGGCATATTACAATATTTTTGACAAATAATTTTTAAAAAATGAAAAGCCTCTAGTCAAATTCGGAATTAAATTGTGGTTATTGAAAACTCATTTAGGTAATCCGTGTGTGCAACAGTATATTTATCCCATCTGTGATGTTTGTCAATCTAAACCATAGAGGCTGGCAAAGCCAAATATTTTTTCATAAAAATTACGTAGACATTTCTTGAAAGAAATTACATTAAGGGAGTTTTATTTTCCCCATAAAACTAATATATTCACAAGTGGACATCTGAATCCGACTGGTATTACTTAGAGAGGAATCAATAACAGAATTAATTAAGAATGTTTCCGAATCGTCCCTTTGGAGAACGTGAAGTTCTCTCTACCTTTACAATATGTTGCTGCGGGATGGGGACAAGACTTCAATGTTTAATCTCCAATGCTTTTATGACGGTACGGTGCCATGCTTAAGCTAGCTTGCACTCGGTGCGCAGGTCGGACGGTATATGGTATTACCAATCTTACTGATTGAACAGATATATATATATGACAGAACAGACCGAGATACATTTTCTAGTCCTCCGAGAAAAAAAAAATGCATTTACTTTTATTAATATTAACTATGAATTTTGTTTTGCAATAGCGCTGCAGAAAGATCTTTCCTCATTACGTTGTACGTGAGGAATGAATACATTAACAGCGGAAGAGAAGTCAAGTCACTAAAAAGTCGTAGTTCAATAGCGGAATAATAGTCAAAAAATATTGTCAATGGACACGACGATAACGAATCCACTCATTCAAGGAGTACAATTAGTATTGAGTAATTTGAGTTCCTATTTTTTAAATTTTCCATTTATAAACCCCGTGTTCCTTTACGAATACTTCAAACCGTTTCTATACTTGACCGACGCCGAAATATCCCCCAAAAAATACCGGATGCCTTTAACTTGAGTACATTTCTAGTTTTTGGCATGTTCTTTCTAAAAGACTGCGTCCCTCATCTACTTTACAATGGGACAGGAATACCTGTTCCGAGTCAGTCTACTTCCGCTGACTTCATCGTAGCAGCGACATTTTTCCTTGGCAAACATAGTCATAGTCGATATAGGATTGTCTACTGTAAAGTCCAAAATGTAATGTGGAGGTTTCGAACTATTAATAAGACCACACCGATAGCCTCAATTACTATTAACTTGGGACAAATTATCGAGGGTTGTAATATTGCTTCGCCGTTCCTACCACAGTAACTAGTACTTACTTATATTCGTATCTTCAGATGACCAGCAAAATGACTTAACCAAAGAGACATGGAGTCCCCTGAAAAAGATACCTCAAGTAACCCATTTCCCCTTTGCTTTCATATCAATCAGCCGCGAACATTGCCCAAACTGCTTTGTAGTACGTTAGTTTCAAAAAGTTTCTCAGCGTAGCTGACGAGACGATTACTGATTTACTAAAATAAAATCTTGACTTGATTGGAGCTTGAGTAGATTACCTACCAGTCGCCTGCATAATTTGTAGATAAGACGACGAGCCTGACCGTTACGGAGATTCCTTCAGGAGTGAAAATCACTTCTGCAAATAGGGAAGGCTTATCAAAGCATGAACTCAGGAAGTGCTTGAGGCTGGCAAAATTGTCTACACGTGGACAAAAAATCAGAACCAAACAGATTGTCAGCTATTAGTAATCACTTCAATTGTGTATTCTGTTAATAAGAAGATCTGCCAGCATTATTAATAAATTGTTAACTTCTTAAATAACTACTGCTTCATCGCTAGGCAACTCATGTGGGAAACAAAAAACATGCGAGAAATGTGGGAAATATTGTGTGTGCATATATCTGATTATTATGACCATCTTATCATATCCATCCACCACTGAACATATGCACGATATTGCATTACATAGCCACCCGTCCCAACATTGACGACAATTTTTATATTTTTGTTTTGCATTATTTACCACTTTTCATTTAACATGATAGGGTTACATTCCACACATGAATTTGCATGCTTTTAATAGATGAGTATAATATTCATAGGATGATTGAGCATTTTTTTTTCTGAAATGGGTTATTTTGAATTAAAAAAACTGACATGCAAAATGCATTTTATAAAGTCAGCGCCCCATCGTCCTATAATATGAGCGAAATCATTTTACTCCCTACCTTAAAATCTATTCTAATCTGCATACTAGTACCGTTTTGAGCGCCACTAGCGCCCTCGCGACTTTTCTGCACCACCGAAAGAAGGGAACTCAAAGGCAGCCTTTTTTATTCTATTGACAATGGAGATTCTACGATACTTAAATTTATTCAATCCCAACTGTACTTTCCATTTCAGTACAAACTCAAAAGTTTTCTTTGGCCTGTTTAGTATGCCAATACTAACACTAAATGTCACCCAAATCGATCCTTTACTGAGCAATTTCATAACAAGCTATGAAAATTCTTATTAGAGCATGAACACCAACTTGGGTCGGAAAAAATACCTAGGAAGGGCACCTTAGACCAAAATCAAAAGTTAACCACTCTTTTCCCGTCAATAATTGGGCCATTTTTAATTACCAAATCGATTTCAAACTCACAAATTATCTTTGCTCTGCTTGGTTTGCCATTAATACATTAAATATAACTTAACTCACGGTTTGTACGGAAAATGCGACCAAAATCTGAAGATCTAAACTATCTTGTAGCTCTTTCTTAAAGTGTGCTTGAGAGTTTTCCGACCAATTTTGTCTATTGTGATTTTCTATAAAAAAAATCAAATGCTATCCAAATCGTCGGTTTTAGGGAACAATAATGATAACTGGCATAATGTGATTGCTAATCATAAGAGTTTGAAACTATGAAAACAAAGTTCTTGTACATCCCCTTTCTTAAAAATTGAATCTAAAATCCAGCCGGTCTGACCTGACCACGCTCAGCCCATAATTGCATTTTCCATCTTCCTCAAATTTCCATCCAGCCTAGGATCAAGCATAGTAGGAGACATGTGGAGTGGCGCCTCAAAGGTTTGTTCCGATGAACATTGTCGTTGATCATTTCCGCAGTTATCACATTTCTCTTATCTGACAGTCCGAGTTGCATGTTGGCAAGTGTTCTCGTTTACTTATCATTCCCATCTATGTAAATAGGGGAACCTCATTTTTTAAGAACTGGAATTCAAATTAGTTAAACTCATTGTCAATTCAATTATGACCAAACTTAAACTTACCATTTAATGCGATTCGTGACCACAGTCAATCCAACCAAATCAAATGTGGAGAGATTGGAGAGGATGGTCCCGCTGATGCTCTTCCCATTTCTGCTTTCATTTCCAAAGGGAAAATATTTGTCAGCTTTTCTACAATACATCCATTCCCCTACTCCATCCATTAATAGCTGAAAAGAACAAAGTCAAATATATCTATTACCTAATGTAAAACCGATCAACATTAAAAAGGGATAACCGACACGCAATTCTAAAATAGTATTATGCAATTTTTTTTTTACCCAAGCGCGATATGAGTTGAGACCACCTTTCATTTATGTTCGAGCTGAACAGGGTGGCTACAATTTTGTAACGAACTAAAACGAACCAAAGGAAAATCAACTTCAAAGTTAAATCAAATATTCCAGAAACAGCGATTTGCATCTTGTACTATATTTTTTATATCAAAATGCAAAGGAGGAATAAATTATTAAGATTCAAATTTATGGCGAAACAATGAATTATGTTTAATATTTATCAGTCTGTCTAGTTTTTAATAATTTAGCAGCTTACCAAATATAAAACTTTATTAATTTTTCAAAATCTCTAATCTCAAGCTGGGATAGCCTTGATGTAATCCCCACTGTAGCTCATCATCACATGAGCCATACTTCCTTCTCCTTCCCCATGCACTGCGCAACTGAGCAAACGCTTACAGCTCCAAAGTCACCTCCACTCGCAGGTTGGTGCCTTGATGTGTCTCTAGAAGATGACTTGACAAAAATCTATACATCACAAAAAAAAACTCAACGAAAGACTCGCTTAATTTTCAGTATATTCACACAGAAATCCAGGTAGCGACAGCAATCCTCAATCCATATATATGCATCATTTTGTTGCTTAAGAATGTAAATTATTATTCTTCTCCTAAATAATAGCAAAGGATATAATGCTGTATCATCCCCTTCATTTTCAGATATATAAATAACTTTTTTAACAGGTTGTACTGCATTATATCACTATGTCCGCCTGCTACAACAAAAAAACCATTCATCGTTAAGAAAGTTAATATAAAATTTATGACGTTCGCGGATTCCACGCTAGATTTTGCCAGAAATTTGCATACCGGTATATTTTGGGGCGTAGAAAACGAATCCGCGAAGAACTACCGTCCCCCATGTTTTACATTTTGATAGTTATAGTATTTTTTTAAACTGTTGTATGAGTTCCTGCATTTGTATTACAACATGTCTATGCATATATTGTATATAATGAGGATTGGTTAACTACACGATAAGTCCTTTTCAGCTTTTCAGCTCATTTTTTATTTTAGTTATAACTGTGTATATCATATAATTTATAGGAGCAATCATTCCAGTTTCTTTCTTTCATATATTGATAATATTGATATCCATAAAAAGTTAATTACATAGCTGCAAAGGCAAAAGAAAATACATTATTATAAATTTTCATGTAGTCAACTCCAAAATTTCATTTTTTTTATTTAAAATGTTCTAAACATGATATACATACGTTTGGAAGGTTCCCCATCAAGCATTTGACCTAATTATTTAATCAAAATATTAATTCAATGAGTGAAATTTATTTTATATTTTAAAAAATTATATTTTCTATGTATTTTATACAGGTGAAATGTTCGAAATATAATCAAGTTTCCTTACGAATGAATCGTAGGATCCGCAAAACTCATCTTCCTCCAGGGTCTTAAATTTTGTTTGAACTGAATAAATTACAAAAAAAATTGATCAGAGCCATCATTAAAGTAATAATTAATCTAGATATAATTATGCAGACATTTTAATAATAATGCTCACCTCCAATATCCAAACATGGAAAAAAGGTTTTATTCGCCTGTTGCGTCATACTTTCCGGAAAGAACTTGGCTATGAACTGGTCAACGCCATCGCCTTCAATTACTTGCCCATCATCTTTGAGCTGCAATATATATATATATAAAAGTATTCACATACACTTTCCTGAATTTACAAGAACAAATTGCTATCTTTGCTTTTATCTAGCTTGATTTGAAAAGTTAATGGGAAGTGTCATACCAGTCCAATATCCATCATCACACAACGTAAAATACACTATTGGAAATAGGGAAGCATAATTTAATTAGATCATGAAATCATTTTAATTCTCCTGAAGTTATTATACTTGCTTACATTCATCTTTTTGGATTTTTCTTTTCCATTCCTAAATTTCATTCTCTTGGTGCATGCAGTAATCCCACCGAGCTGCATTTTCGTCAACTCCTGAACAACAGATCTACAACTTTTCTCCTTTGGCTGACCCGTTACAAGGATATCCTGTTATAAATAAGGTATAATTAAACACGTGCAACAATTAGCAACTTCAGTATCTGGACCTGGAGTATATTACAAAGAGGACATCATTTTCGCAAACTTACATGACCCTCGAAGATTACTATAATTAAAAGAATCACAATTGGCAGACTCTTCATCTTCATAAATTATTTCAAAGAGGATTAAGTTTAAAATAGTAATTGTTAAGCGGTTATCCAAAATCGAAATAGTTTTGCTAAAAAATCTCCCTCCCGGGTAGTTGTAGTTTCTCCCTTATCAATGATGCAACCTTCTGAGCCACGCTAAATAATTCTTGCAACGACCTTTCTTATAATGCGGTGGCGTGTCAAAAATTGACACGTAATACCTTCACTCATATACATAACCTCATATTTTCATGCAATGAGCTCATCAGTTTTCTGCAGAATGATTTTTATTTTAGTTTTACGATTTATAGTGAAATTTTCCTTTCCATATAAATTAATTGTTCTAGCCATCCTTTTGTTTTCCAAACTTGTTCAATGTCGCATTGAAATACATAATTGCTTCCCCCATTACAATTGCATTAGGCATAAAAATATGTAATTATTAAAGTTGCGAGGACAACATGTTGACTTCATGTGTAATGGACCATTTAAATATCATGTCCGACGAGCCGTCCGATAAAAATCACCGACTTGGAAAGGACCACACAAAAATGCTTAAATTAACTTGATGAATGATGATGATGAATTTAACATTTTAGCACTGCATATAGGTAACTTAAATACCTAGTCATCAATTTATAAAATATTACGGCATTTTTTCCGGATGGCAAATGTAAACATATTTTCAGCAAGACCGGATATGACTGCATGACCTGACCTAACCATCAATATTTTTATGTTTCCAAGAATTTATTCCTGAATAGCCTTCACACGCGGATCCCGTATGAATGTCAAAAAGTTAGAGTCTGGTCAGATCCCCAATTCAATATTTCCGCCTGGTACTTTAGAAAGTAAATCGTGTTGAATGATAGTTATGGAACCTGTTATTACTCAAAGTATATAATTTGATGTAATTATCGATGCCAGAAATAATATATGTAGTCACATTAAATGCAAAAAAAATCAACTAAAACAATAGCATAGCATTTATGACTCATGACATCATCATACATGGGTTGGAAAATTCCCAATTTTGACAAAACTCATTTTGCCAATCAGAATAAAAAATTGCCACATCCGAATATCCTAATTTACTTATGACTAGTCGTTGTGAATTATAAATCACGATATTTTTTTTCATTGCTCTATCTTTAGTACTGATGTACAGTAAATAATCATATAATTCAAATTCGATCATCTAACACATTTTGTTAATAAATTGTTTGATGATGCGCAACATCCAAACATCCAAAGTGCTTTATATTTTGCATTAACATCCCATTACTGCCAGCCAGACATGATTCATGACGCACAGGACGCAAAGTTTTGCATGCATTGGCCAACCAGCCCATGAGGAGACTTGAAGACTGGGGAGAGCCAGTGGCTGGACAGGATTCAAGATTCAATATGCACGATAATTCAGATAATACCTAATTGAACTTGTCGTTACACTAATAGAACAAATACTACAACCTTTAATTACCGATGATTGTTATAAGTACGTCATAGCTCCTAGCTTGGTGGTCGAACAATGATCAATGAAATACGAAATGGCTGGATAAATGAATTTATGAACTAAAAATTGGATTTGCATACGACAAAAGGAACAACTTTGTCTTAATAAACATTAAACATGAGACAAGCATACAATACTGTATAATAATGGCTTTCCTCTTTCCTTGAACTTGTAAAGTCTTACTTTTTTTGTACGTTGCCAATTTTCTTTGGGTACATCTTTTGCATTAAGATGTTGATGTTGACTAGATCTTAGAAGACCTTTCGATTTGACTCCTACAAAATTGCGCATCGTCACAATGTCCATCTTTGCTTCCCTCAGCCTCCATATAAAAGGATTGAGTGCTTGTTCTTTTTTTAATTTTCGCTTGTCATTACAAATGAACACTTTTTTTTCTAATTCTTCAGCTCCCCATTTCAATTCCGACCCGTCTTACCTTTCGGATCACATTGTCCGATCGGGATTGCCTCCGGGCGATTGTTATAATCACATCCTGATGGGGTGAGAGAACTGAAACTGAAATTGAACAACCCAAGTTGCGGCGTATGCATGATGATTGTACGAATGATGATGAGTCATGATAAAAAAAACTTAAAATTCCTTTTCCTCAGTTAAGTTAGTAAGTAAGTTGATTCGTGATGTAAGTTTGTATGATGAAGCTCCATGTTATTGGTGCACTTTTCTTTAGTTATCTTGGCATTCCAATTTGTTTGAATATTCAGCAACCGTCAAAGCGAAGAAGAAAGAATACAGTAGTAGTGGGACCCCATATGGCGGAATAAACTAAATGGATGTTGCTAATGATGATGCGGGGACAATACACTAGTTCCAGTCAGCTCACCCTGTCATGCTCCAGCAAATGAAATACGGAAAGTTTGCATGTTGGGCAAGTCGGTCAGGCAAGATATAGTCGATCGATTTTTTTGGGGAGATGAGAGATTCGTTGATTTTCTTTTTTCACTCCTGGGAAGGGCTTGTTGAAAGATAAAATTAGAATGAACGCCTTGAGATATGTTGGAACATAAATATTATTGACAGTGGGGTATTTTGATTTATAAATTAACTTTGTCAATAGCGTGCTATCAAAACGCAGAACTTAGATGGTAAGACGGGAAAATATTAATAATTACAAACTTTAGTGCAGCAGCTAGATATGCTCATGAGGCAGTGATGATGTCGGTCTGGGGCTCAGCGAACAATTTTTATATTTCGAATCAGCACATAGTTTCTCTAACCTTAAGCATGATAGGATAATTTTATATGGCCGCGCAATATTAAACGGATATGATGTCATGGCCATATGATAGATATAACAATGATGAGAGTCGGCCGGCTCTGGAGATATAATAATATGATGTTTCTTAAGGGATGCTGAACAGTTAATGCAACGAGGAAAAACGTGTCGACTTATTCAGATCCGAAATTTATATACGAAATCTTTGCCTTGTTTTTATTTATGACATCACATACGCATTGTTAACTTCACTAGGATTAATTAAACCAACAAACTTTCTTTTATAACCATGTTGCAGGAGTCCATCCATGTAGGGAGGGGGATTCCAGACCCATCTAAATTCAAATATCAATTTTCCAAGCAACAGAATTTACATTAGTTTGCTCAATTGAGATTTGCTAATTTTGGAAAATTGTAGTTATTAATTTAATTCAACATTTAGTATTTTTATAATGCTCACAGCGGAAAATTATTTCAATGTTCAACTTGACTTTTCTACACAATTCATTTAAATTAAAACAAATAATTTAGCCTTCAACTCCAGGAAAATCCATCCAGATAAATTGAATTCTAATGAACTGGAAGGAAAGTTCACTTGGAGAAATGACGCTAACATAATCACAATCACTTTCCACGTCAAAAAAATGCGTCCAATTACCAAGACATGATCACATAATAGAGGACACTAAAAGGGATTCAAGCAGGTAGCAACAGCACTCCCAAATCCAATGAAAAAACTTGCCATGATGTGTATTCTACCTAGTGAGGTTAGTAAAAACATCAAGGTATTTGACTTGCGGTCCTGTCAGGTAGCACGTCGAGGTTTTGGACAGAGTCTTGACGTGTTTAATAGGCCAGGGTCGGGGATTTTTGAAGAGTTCGAATGTGAGACTGTTATGCGGTATTTCAATTTTATAAGTAATTATGAATTGATTATTGAGAGGAGGACAAGATTTGCAGGACAGTATAATAATGTGGTAACCTGCTTTTGTTTTTTGATAGATTGGGGTATCCCTTGCCATATCATTCCATTCCGTCCAATCATATCATCTCTCCCCTTTTATTTTTGGGAAATGCACCCTACCCTACCTGTATACAAATCAACTTGTTCCAGTTCACCTGTTGATTTTCAAGCTTGGCATCTGTTCCTCTTTATTTGGTTAATTTTGCTGTCGAGTGGATTGTGTAATGAAGTAGAAATACTTACACATAATAAGAGACTGCCTTCTTTTTTTGGTTCCTTCATACCCAATCTCATCTTACCTTTTCCTAGAGATCATTGTTTGTTCCGGGCAGTTTTCATCCGCACGGTGAGAATGAGCAGGAATGCTGCTTGCCGGCGGTGAGTAAGGCAAAGAAGATCAATGATCATGCTACTCTAGATCAAAACGGGTTAGATTTTTGGCTGCGGCTGACCTGCCATAATATTACTTTATTTTTAGTCGGCTTTATTGTCCTGCTGGATTCCTGGAATAAGCGGGCTGCCTCTGTATATTAAACCTGGTATATGATGGGTTGCGAAAAATGAGGGAGAGCAGGTAGAAGTTGTAAGATGAATTGATATAAAATGTAAATCTGGAAAAAATGCATTGCTTAAGAATAATCAAAATCCCATTTTTTCATTGAAAGAATGCGATCCTTCATTTTCCTTAATGGATGTTCGAATATGGAAAAATGCAAATCCGCGTTTCTATTAATATGTTTATCGTCATCGTGCATTGACAAATGCATGCTTAGGTATACTATAATTATCACGCAATGAAATTGTCTCATTTTGCTTCCTGGCATTTCTCCTCTTACCTTTTGCTCATGATGATGATGAGTTAATTGAACGGGGATTTTTCACCGTCACGGAGATAATGAACTGGAAGCAAAATGCGGGCCTTGTGGCTGTTGTGAATGAATGATGAAGATGATGTTGTTCGGATGTAATGCTACTCTTGATCAAAATGCGATAACTTTCGGCTGCTATGAGCATGCTAATATTTTGAGCTGTGTTTTCGGTTAATTTAAAGTATTGCCGGGTACATGGAATTAGCAGGGTTTGGCCATGTCAACTGAACGTGGGATATGCAAAAAGCATGGAGATGTTTTAATTTATACTAGTGGGCCAATGTTGCTTCGCAACAATGTAACTAAAAGGTTATCTTAATTAAAATACATCAGCTTAAAAA
>JAQIXQ010001816.1:0-12738 GCA_034700485.1 Pseudosinella alba | reverse complement strand
CTGATGGGGAATTGGATGACTCTGATGATGTGATGGGCTGATGATGATAAGAGTAATAAAATATAGGGAGCTTTATATTTGGCTTAGTATTTTTTTGGCTTATCATCAGTTCATCTATCCCTATTTTTATTTAAATAAGGATATGATATGATATGATGTAAATAAGGTATCATATTATGATCGGATCATCATATTTTGCCCCTGTTTTATTATTAGGTTTATTACGGTAATATAAAAGAGGAAAGTCTTCTGATTCCTATCTGGAGTGGATCCAGTATGTTGAATTAGATACATGATTGGGATGGAATGTGGAATGCATAATATGGCCTATGGCTAGATGGAAACCTGCATAGTGGAGGATCTGAAAAAATGATGCTGATGTTGATTTTTGATCAGATCATGTTGATTTAATAATCCCTGGGGTAAATACCTAAGCCTATATGCACAATATTTTTCTCTCATAAGTAGTGAAAAATCAACCCTTTTACCATTTATGATGATGACATTTTGTGATAAAAACAGGAAGCTAATTTATTATCTGGAACAAGACACCTCGTTTTCTTATCTCGACATTTTTTCCCCTGTGGTTGGGGACACCAAGACAAGTCACGGCCTTAATTAGTTTTTCAAGTGAAAGTGCCTCGCTAATTAATTTTAATTTAAGGTGGTGTCCTCGTCCTCAGTTTCATATTACCCCATCCAGCTCAGTAGTTACTGTCGCGCTGTTGAAAGGCTCACCCCTCCTCCAGCGTCTAATTGGAAGTCATTAAACTAACAATAACCGTCACATTTAATTAAATCCAAAGATTTATGTGATTAGAAAAAGAAATAAGAGAAAGCAGGGAGAGATAATGAAATAGGGAGCGATCGGTCGACAAATGCAAACAAGTAATAGCAGCCCATACAAACACTCCCAACCTCTGCTTGAAAGAATCCCAATCTCATTGCATGCATGCTATATAACATATAACTTATATTGGCTTTGACTGTGACTCTAGATTAGGGTGACTGTGGCATTGTGTAAAGGTAAGAAAAAAGGGAGACGAGAATCTTATGCATTGGCTTTGACTTGGCTTGAATGGAAGAGAGGAACGCAAACGAGACGTGTCGAGAAAGGAGAGGACAGAAAAGCAAGTTGAACTTTTTTAACCCAAAGCATATTTATATCTATTACCTCCCTCCCTCCCTCCTTTGCATATCCATGTACATCTAGTTGGTCAAACTTTAGCATGGATGAAGGGAAGAAGATTAGAGAAAATAGAGATATAGGAAGGGGAACAAAGTGGATATGAAATGAAACTTTTTGGGTTGGTTTGATTTGATGCAATGCATCTTTGGCATAGGTCAGTTTTCTTCCTTTCCAAGTATCGATTGGAATGGTGTATGATGGGACGGCATGGGAGAAAATAGAATAAAAGAGATTTTCATTCGGAGGAGATGATGATGATACTACTTTGATCATGACGATGATCATGATCGCATATGGAACACGACTACTCTCTCTTTCCATCATATCAAAAACATGCAAATTAGTTGATTGCGATAAATATCATTTGCAATTGAAATAAATCAAGTGATTTTGATATTTAGTTGTTGTACACGAAATATTATCAACAACAACTGACGATAGTTTTCATTGCAAACGATCAAAACATGATATGAAATGAATGGATGAGAGAAAGAACGTGAAAGGAGGAAGAAGTGTAGGTCTGACGATGGCTTTTCTCGACTAGAAGAACAGAAAGAGAAGAAGAGACAAAAGAAAAAGCTAGTTTGACTTTTTTTGTTTCTAAACACACATGTTCCTTCCTTCCTCACTTCAATGTGCATGCCTAACCGACTGGACTGTCCTATGGATGGAGGAAGGGAAGACGATTAGAGAGAAAACGGGAGATATGGGATGAGAGCAAAGTGAAATGAAGCTTTTTGGCCAGGCACACTATTTGATGTGATACAATGCATCTTTAGTATAGGTCAGTTTCCTTCCTCCTTTCCACCTTTTCAAGTATGGATTGGAATGAGATGGGATGGGAGAAAACAAGGAGATTTCTATTTTCACTCGGAGGAGACGGTGATGATGATGACCATGATTCCATAGGGGACACGACTATCATATATCAAAGACAAATAATGTACATTAGTTGATTGCGATAAATATCATCTGCAACTGAAATAAATCAAATGATTGTAATATTTACTAGTTGTACACGAAATGCTAATAATGACAGCCGAAGACTGTTTTTTCATTGCCGACGAACAAGAAGAAGATTGGAACAGTGTCAAACACACATATTAGTGATAGGGAGGGAAAGACTAATCTGATCTAGTCTAGCCTGGTCCGACCTTGATGTAATTTGTCATACCTCAGTCATCGCATTCCCGTCACTGAAAGAATACTGATCGTATTACCTGTCAACCAAATAACGTATAGCTTATATCGATTTGGCTTTGAATTGACTTGGGATAGAGGGAGGAGAAAAAAGAGGAAGAATGAAATGAATGAATTTTTCCTCTCGCTCTTTGCTCTTTTAAGTAAAAGAAGATGTGAAGAGGAGGATCTGACCTAGCTTTGACTTGGAAAGACTGAGGAGGATGGGAGAGAAATAAAGAGATGATATAACGCACCAAGTACATCACAAGGGATGATGATCATGATGACTTGACATAGATACTGTCAAGTCCGTGTGCGTACATGTCTGCGTACTAGTATCGTCTTGGCAAAGTTTCACCAAACCAGGGACAAATAATACATATTACTTGACTCTGAGAAATATCATGCGCATTTGAAAAATATCAGTTGACTGTTATATTTATTAACTGTTCGACAAGCATTATCAAATGCTATTGATGTAGTTTTTAGGTATAAACTGGAGGAGATGCATAAAAGTAGATACGACTTCTGTGTCAAGTCCGTGTGTGTACATGTCTCTGTACTAGTATCGTCTTGGCAAAGTTTCACCAAACCAGACACAAATAGTACATTTTACTTGACTGAAAAATATCAGTTGCATGTTATATTTATTAACTGTTCGACAAGCATTATCAAATGCTATTGATGTAGTTTTTAGGTATAAACTGGAGGAGATGCATAAAAGCAGATACGACTTCTGTTCCCCTGATCAGTCAGACTTTTGCTCCGCACCAGTCAATTACTTGGAATGCAAGTGAATGTGAATAAATGTTATTAGTGGCTTGTTCAACAATGGAAGATAAAAATACTATCGAAATGGAGGAGAAGCCTGCGGAATTGAAAACTTCTTCTACAACCCCAACTCCCAGTATCGAATTGTCATATCAAAGCACTTGTCCGTTTTGCTCAAATGCAGATTTAAGCAGGCATTTTCTTTGTTCGATGATGAAGGAACCGATAAAACTCAAACAGTTGGACAATGTTAGCGTTAGCTCTCAGGAAGAATCAACAATCGACTCGACCGACTCGGATTGGAGCTCTTCAGACTCTAGTGATTCCGACGAACATGATTGTGAATTTTCGCATTGCTGCAAACTCGAAGAACAAGTCAAGAAGTCCTAACTTCATATTTATTTAAGCTGTTAAATGTTTAGGCACACCTTGAGTGTTAACTTGAATGGATTATAAGCAACGTAGACAGAATCAGTCGCAGTATTTAGTGAATTTGCAAATGATATTACAACACAGACAAATAATAAATTACGTGTACAGTTTGTAAATTTCAGCGACAGTTGATTGTAATCTTGAGCAAACAATACGATTGGTTGATAATAAAACTCTAGACTAGAGAAAACTAGAAACAAAATTGGAAGTTGTACTAACCAGACATCATTCTACGTTGTGTCCAAAAGTTTCGGAACAACGAAGCAAAAATGGAACGGAACATTATTAAGCATATTAAATTTCTTCGCAGGATTGGAAAAGCAACTCGCTACCAAAGGCACACTTTGATTGCCATGGCAAATGCAGAGGAAATTCGGACTTTGAAAAGTATTGTGAATGGAATTGGAACTGGTCGACTGCAAATCTCAGATCAGATGGCACAATCGCTCACTAGAAGCAGATATAAAAACTCCATGATGAAAACTGCTAGCAAAATTATAAGTGTAGAAGGAACGAAAGTGGTTCTTATGCGTAATGGAGGATTCTTGGAGCATATTTTGCCACTTGCAATTAAGCAAGCTACAAAATATATGACTTCTCCAAAGTCACAGCTACACAAATCTAAAGCTGATGATGACTCTTCTAACGAGACATCATCATCATCGTCCGTAAATGAAGAGTCGGAAAGCGACAAGGACAATTCCGAAGATTCAAATGGGAGTGAGAACGAGAATTCCAGAAGCACAACAGAATCAGAAAACGCCGACCAAGAAGAGAACAAAGAATCGGATAATGACGATTCACAAAGTGCAGAGACAGATTCCAAAGACTCGGAGGCAGAATCTGAAAATTCAACTGAAGACTTTCACTTTGAAACTGTCAAATAATCGCAAAAGGAAAAATACCAACTCGATGGATTTTCTAAATGAAGATGCGCAACATGGAAAAAGTTCAAGAAAGAAAAAAAGCAAACTTGACTTTTTAAAATAAGTACTCCTTGTAAACTTATTGTAAATATGTAGTAATAATTAATTTTGATATGAATATTTGTAGATACTAATATCTCAATTATGTACAAATAAATTTAATTAATAGAAAAAAACAGTAATTTCCCTTAATTTATACATTCAATGAATAAGCAAAAAGGAAACTAGGAAGAATAGGCATCGAACCTACTACTTTATAGTTGAATATGAAGCATTCTAAACTGATAAACGTAATGATGATAATTAAGCATTATGCACTATCACCATTACGGTTATCAATCCGACCGCTTACAGTTTATGCCATGATTTCTCTTCTCTATTTTATACTATATTGTTTTTCTTAAGGTTGGATGCAGAAAAGAAAAGAATGAGCTGTAAAATATAAATACATACATTTTTACATGTTTAATTCATTTCAGACATATAATCATCATCAATTACATGGATATATTACATTTGTCTTCTTTGAAAAAAATGGAAATACAAAAAGTGCAAAGCTGAAACATTCTTCTTTGAATATTATACAGTTACAAGTTATTGTGGAATAGTTGGTCCACGAAACAAGACAACTTCTGAATCGATATTTGTCTCTTGTTCAACCTTTTTATTATCATCATGTGTAGTTAGTTTATGACCGAGCGGTAAAGTTTGGTTTCCACACGGTAAATAATAGCATTTTACCTCTAGTGAGCATAACACTTTCTTCTCAATTATCATTGTAAAGATATCATGACCGCTTTGTCTAATAACTGTATTTTTTGCAGAGATATAGATTGGATCGTTGAAGACTTTTAAAAAGTCTTCTTTTGTTATCTCCCTCTCCAAGACACCTCGTTCGCATCCTTTAGTTTTCTTTATTACTTTCTCTAGTCCAGCATTTGCAGATCCAACAGCATTCTCCAGAGTACAAAAGTAGCTTTTTGGACGTAGAACGTATACTTGAGTCATCACTTTATTGCTGTACTCGTCATGCATCAGTCCAGGTCGTTTTCGGTACTCTTCATCAAAGAACTTTCCAAAGATGGGGCAGTTTCTATCATAGTCAGACATATCGAAACGTTCTTTTCTGTTGTTGTACATGTCCTCGTAGATATTACCAGTTTCAACAGACATGTATATGCTGTCGGTATCTGTGTATATTGTCTTCAATTTGTTTGGATCCCTGCCCCAAGTTGGAACGCAAAAGCCATAGTAAAAGTCGTACAGAATCCTCTTCGAACAGTCCAATACGCTCGTCCCTATGAATGGTACCTAGTTGCATAAAAATGTGTAATCAGATTATTAGGCAATGCCTAAATCGAAATAATAAATGTCTACTACAACATTTACTTAGATATATACCTTGTTGAGGCAAACAGAGAGCTTTTTCAGTCGTAATATGGCCAGGTCTTGTCCGTCGTCCGTGTCCAGTAGTGTAACGGAGCTTATGCTAGGTTTCTTGGCATAGCGAAGAGCCTTCTCCTTGTCCCTAATGATAACGAAGCGACATCGATCTCTTACAGATTCCACTGTTTTGCCATACACAGAATTAGAGGCTAACTGTGGAGAAGAAAGAAAGAAAGAAAGCAATTTTTATTATAAAGAAAGTAGAATATTTTGAAGGAAAAATCGTAGTTGAAGTTTTATATTTGTACCTTCCACATGTCGGAATCAAACTTGGAGACTTGAGCAGCTACCTTCCTTTTTTCTGCAAGAACTTGAATGTAGCTTTTAAAAATGGGTTGTTGTTTGTAGGAAACTCCGCGATGTATTCTTGTCAGTTTGACATCCAGCTTTAAGTAACATTGAAGAATTTTGTAGTGTAGGATATACTTTTTCTTTGGATAGAGATCCGTCATTAGTCTCTTTGTCTTTAGGCTTGCATCCGAAATCTGAAGCTTCTCAATGTATTCCTGCTGCATTGGTGAAAGCTCATGAAATCCAACAGTCCGATGATATGGGACTGGACAAAAGCCTTCAAACTTTTCATGAGTTTCGGGTGGAAATTCCAAATCCACTTCAAAATGATAACCGGTTTCCGCTTCCTCGTCAATTCCCAGGACAAAGGCTTTCATATCTTGGTTGATGACATCCATTTCGTCTTCAGTTAGCCATTTAAAGTCAAGTGTTGGAAGACGGAGTTGCAGTGCTTTTCCATACATGTTAGACACATCAAAAGCCATTAGCCATGACTTTGGTTTTGTTGGATCATAGTTTCCGACCAACTCGTTGTTGCTATTGGCGCTCCGATATTGTAGAGTAGAACACAGACCACCCCTACAGGATAACTCGAAAAAGGTATATAATGTTTCTTCTCGAATGTGTTCAATCTTGCATCCGCTAAATTTGAGAGCACACTGCCAAGTCAGCGAAGCAAGAGAGTAGCATTGTAGGTCATCAATGTTGAAGGTGTCCCAAAACAGTTTCCGTAGTCGTTGGAAGCAGTCTAGTAGGAGTAGAACATCTTGGACATTGTAAATCTCTGTATATTCCTTTAACGTTGTTATGCCGAGTTCTCTCCAAACTTTCACTGCATGGTTGTAATCTTCTTCACTGCATTCCGTTTTCTGAAGATCGTTGAAAAAGGCTGAACGTGGAGGTAAGCTGGTTTCGTTGTACTTTTCCAAGTTATCAAAAAAGGAATATGGATATATTCCCTTGGTCAACAAAAGCTTAACCTTGTCCATGTCTCCATTATACTTGGCCATGAAATATGCTGTAGTTATGGGGAAATCTGTTTGTTGATACATGTTCTTGCAGGACTTGTCGAGACTTGTTTGGAGAAAGTTGATTGAATCGATAAATCGTAAATTTTTTCCCACATCAATACAAAAGATTTTGTTGATGCTTGTTCCAGTGATTTCCACTTCAAATCCTGGAGGAAGTGAAGCACATCCTTTGATTATGAAGGAGCTATCGTAACTTTTCATGTTGTGAATTAAAATGATGAGTTTTTCATTTTCCACTGCCTTCAAGTTGCACAAGTTGTGGGCCCAGAATTCAAAGTTCCATGGATGCTTATGTTTGTGGTGACGAACGGCGTCTTCTTTTACGATTAGGTCGTGGCAGAATCCACATTTCATTCCATCTCTGAATATAGGAGCCCATGCACACATTCGTTGTTGGTTCCTTTTCGCTTCTGCGTTGTTGGCCTTGACTTTCTTTGCCACCTCTTGTGCTTCGTAGAGCAAGTCAAGAAGCATTTCCTTTGCAACATTTTGACTTGGATCCGATGCTACAAATTTTTTACATTTCACTTTTCCCATATCATCCATTACTGCCCATGCATATGCCGAAGCCTTGTGTCGATGAGTTCTTGTTGTATTGCCTCTAGTCTCGTTGACTGGGACAAGAATAGACTCGAAATCACAGCTTCCAATAAAGGGAGACCAAATTGTCTTTCCAAACTGGTTAAATTGTAAATATTTGTTTCTGGGAAAGTCAATTCGTTGATTCTTATCTATCGCAATGCATTGCCTTGCATGCTCTTCTGCTCGATGATGAAAAGTTCCTAAACAATAGGAACAAACAACAGACTGCTTGGCACGATGGGGATGACGAAGTAATCCGAGGAGATTCGTAATCAAGATGTAATGAGATTTGTCGCCATCTTGTACAAGAAGCAAGTTGACAATGTTTGTCTTTCTCTCGTGTACCATCTTGACAGTATACATGTTTTCACTAAGTTGATAGTAATTTTTCATTTTTTCCTCGTAGGAAAGTTTTTTTTCCTCTGGAGAAATTCCCAAAATTTCATCATTTTCATTCTCTTCCTCCCTCATCTCCTCAAACTCGTCTTCTTCTCCATCGTCATCCGCATCATCCTCTATGCTTTGTCGTAACGGATCAATTCTGGTGATGGCATTATCATGCATGAAAACACAAATTCCCCAGTCTGGATTTTTTTCTTCAAAGTGTATAATTTTGTTGACGTCCATTGGCCACTCCACACCCTCCAAGTTGAATCCAGTATGCTCTTCTCTTCTCTGATACCAACGTGTTGTTGTCAGTCTTTTACATTTGCGCTCATTTTCGTCTGGTAGTTTCTCATTTCCCATTTTGTAAGCCATCAGACAGTGTAAGAAACATTTGTCATTGAATTGGGGAGGATCCAAAAAGTTTTTATATTTATACTTTAATTCGAGAGGAAGGGCGGCTTTCCCTCCAGCAGAGAGCGGACGATATTGAGCTACGAGAAAGTCCAATTCCATCACCTTTTCCATCTTCCAATTGGACCCGTTGTGAATAAACTCGTCAATCCTGACTAGAAAGTTGTCCAAAGCCGTGTTGAAAGAAAACTCGGCATAACTTTCATTCTCCACGACAAAAGCGAAAGAATTGAAATCAATAAAAGCAGTTTTGACTTCACCATTGTCATCCATCTTTGAAAACTGAACATTTAGATGGAATTGGAGTCTTAATGTACGATATCTAGCTACTAAATCCCTTATTATTACATTATATTGCTCTCTTATTGCATGGAAGAGCATTGCTATATCATCAGTTTCTAAATTATCCAAATTTATTTTGTACAACATGTACACATTATCGAACATTGTGCGTGACAATTCAATGTTCAGGGGACTTGGATTGTTGACTTGGCTTGATCCGGATCCTGTCTGGGTGGGATGAGTGAGGACGATGTGACGGAACAGTGCAAACCGTGATGAAAACTCTTCCTCACAATAATTACAAAGATTTGCTCTTGTCATGTATAGGAATTCCCTCTCTGAAGAAATACAAACAAGAATTTACAAACGTTAAAAATAGGATTAAAGTCAAGTCGATGGAATGGAGAGAAAAAAACTTTTTTTCTTCAAAAAAAAATACCTCGACTTAGATCTGGCCGCTCTTGACTTTCCATGGCTCGCTCTCCTCCAACCCTCTGCACGTTTTCAGCATCTGCAAATAAAAAGAATTCACATTCATTAGTTTACATTGTTTTTGGAAAGAGAAAGCAAAAACAAGAGGGGAAAAATAGAAGAAGGAAGTAAACTCACCAGCGAGAGCATGTGATGATGATGCTACTGATGGTGGTGGTGGGGTGGATAGCTCTCTTGTATTTGCAGCTGGTATGGTTGGTTCCATTCCATGCATGTGCTCCTCACCCTCATCATCATTCATCAGAGATGAAAAATCGGGTTGATTTTCCAAATCCAACTCCATGGGCTCATACTGTATTTCCTCTGCTGGAGAAGGGTCAGTGGCGATGGGATTTGTGTTTCCGTCTGCAAGAGAAACAAAATGTGTAAAAAGACAAACTTCATATAATATCCCTTTCCAAAGTCAAGTCATATATGCGTTTCTTTTTTTCACTTACGATTGCCAAGCTGAGTCCTCTCTCTTCCATATCCTTCCTGTCCCGTTGTTGTTGTAGAGCCAAATCCATGTCTGTAAACTGTAGAATAATAAAATAGAATTATTAGAAAGGAAGACAATACGGAGATTTTTTTTCTTATTGCTATTACCATGTCCATGTCCATTCCCATTCCATGTTCCCGTCCGTGTTCCTCCGTTAGTATTGTCGTTTGTTGGATGGGGGTTGAAAATGTGTTGGGGCGAGTGCAATCCATTTCCTCTACTGGTGGATGGTTGTGGCTGCCCAAGTAAACTTTGTCCATCCAGGTAGCCCAATCCAAATCCAAATCCATTCCATACCGAATTTACTGCGAAATGAAAGAAGAAAAAAGTTACAATTTGCTTCTTTTGAGGGAGGGAGAGAGGATCATGAAACTTTTTAGGGGAAATGCTTACCGTGAGATAGAGTCCGTTGCTGTTGTTGTTCAGGCCAGTGAGATGAAGATGGGGATGTTCCCCACTCCATTCTTTCACCTTGTTGCTGCTGCTGTCCGATATGAGATGAAGATGATGACGATCGCCGATGTAGCTGTTGTCCATGCTGTTGGGATGTGGATGGCTGGGGGGGTGTCATTTCATTCCATTGCTGTTGTTGTCCGTGATCACGATGATGCCGATGATGAGATGAGATCGATAATCTCACTCCATTCCATCGTGCTTGTTGCTGTTGCTGTTGCTGTTGATGATGAAGAGGCTCTCCCACTCCACCGTGGCTCCTCGCTCCTCGTGAGTCTTGCAAAGCTGCATGAAAATAAAAAAGGAATGAATTATGTAATAATAAAATTGAATGGGAATATGAATTTTTATTGCTTAAATTGAACTTTTTAGGGCTTACCTCTTCCATTGCCGGGATGAAATATTGCCACATGTTGTTGATAAGCCTGATATGTCCTCAGTATCGCAGAGCACTGCACACAGGGGAAGAGCGGAAGTTGACGAACCATTTTTAAAAAACTTTTTTTCTCTCCTTCGCACCACACCACACTTTTTTCTCCTGATTTTTTTTTCACGCACACACTTTATTTCTCCTTCCTTATTTTCTCGCACACACACACACTTTTTTTCTCTTCCACACTATTTCTCCTCTATACGTTTTCTGCTGAATGAAAATGAACTTGCCGAGGTTATGAGCTGGAAATGAAACTGAGGAAACAATCGTTGACCAGAAAAGTTTGGACATCGACTGCCAGGATTTCATGGAAATCCTCCGAGTTTCATGATCAAAGTATCATGATCATCCTCCCAGTCCAGTGAAAATGGAAAGCGTTTCCATTCTGTTATCTCCCATCCCATCATTGATGGTAATAGGGGGATTAACAATGTATAACCTGACCTAGACCAACATGCATCGCATTTTCCTCACATCAAATATCAAGCCAAGTCGAAATGTTTCATTTCATTTCTGACTTTTTTTCTGTTCTCCATTCCAGCTTTCCTTTCTTTTCTTCTCGTCTCCTTGTCCTCTCTCACTTATGCAACGGTTCAACCAGCTAGCATTATGTATGAAAGTGAGAAAGGAAGGAGAGAGGGAGGAATGTGTATATGCTTACGAATAAAAAAATCTCAAGTCGATTTTTTCTGTCCTCTAATATCTCCTCCTGTTCTTCATCCCAGCTCAATACATGCATTAGCTAGTAAAGCAAATTGGAATGAGAAGGGAACAAGCTCAACCCAAAGACAATATCCCAACTAGTACAGGAAAGAAGAAGGGAACTTATCATATCATACCATATCCTAGTCGACCCTAAGCTAGAGCCACAGCCAAAGACAACCTTTTCATAGTAAGCAGACAATGAGAGCCAGAATCCAATATCACAACAAGGGTGAGGTTGGGAGTGTTTGTATGGATTGATATTACCTGTTTGCATTACGCTCACTCAATTGCTCCCTATTTCATTATCTCTCCCTGCTTTCTCTTATTTCTTTTTCTAATCACATAAATCTTTGGATTTAATTAAATGTGACGGTTATTGTTAGTTTAATGACTTCCAATTAGACGCTGGAGGAGGGGTGAGCCTTTCAACAGCGCGACAGTAACTACTCAGCTCAAACAAGATGATGATAATGATGATCATGATCGCGGGGACACGTGGACAAGATTTAGCGCTTAATTTATATCCATTTTTATTCATACTTACATGAGCACCACATACTGCATCCATCCATGGCATGGCATGCAAGGTCACATTAAATTCAAAGGAACTTAAAAAAAATCATAATAACGCCTCCGCATAAAAAAGCACAGCATGAGACATAGATTACACTATTACGACCAAGGACATTGATAAATCTTCCGGATTATATCCTCCGCCGACAATCATTAGGTTGGGAATGCCCCATCATAATCGTATTTTAAGCCAGTTTATATTTATATTTACCCTTCTTCAAGAATCCCATAACCTCAAAGAAAGGGAGAGTATAAACCAAGTCATATTATATATTGCGCTAATCATATTGTATGGCTCCCTCTCCTCTCCTTCTCATCCACTCTCCCAACTGCAGTTATTTATTCCGGATCCGGGCTCAGAGAGAAATAAAAATGGTTAAGCTCTCAGCAAAAACCGGGGGAAAGGAAAAAAATTGTGAAGGATGACGGTCCACATCACCATCATGATCATCATCGCCCTCCACAAAAGAATATATATCCGCAAAGATGATGATAATGATAAGAGGGTCTCCTTAAGTGCGTGTAATTCATAAAGTATGATGCACTTGGGGAATAGAATTAAGAAAAAACTGCATTTCCCTCCACACGAAATTCCTTGAAGAGGCTCTTGAAACTCTCTAAGACACTATTTATCCCTTAAAAAGCCATCATCATCCTTTCCCATCCTCATCGGG
>JAQIXQ010001815.1:0-12738 GCA_034700485.1 Pseudosinella alba | reverse complement strand
GTCCCATTTGCGTAAACCTCAATATCCGCAAATACTGGTGGAAACTTCTGATAAGTCATGCTGTACAGCCGTAGAGCCATCGATATGAATGGGGTGAGCACACTACCATCTGGTTCGATATGATTAGCTAGCCTTTCCATTTTAAATTAAATCAACGTGCCAAGCTTGACGCCGAGGCTACTCCTGAATATATTATTTGTCTATGATTTGTAATCGCGACTGTGGAGCGGTTTAAAAAAAGAGCAAAATATATCCAATCGCACAAATGGTCAGACTTGAAATGCTTTGAGTTTGATCAGTATGTCTTTGGATTGGTAAGCACTTACGACCCATTTTGTTGTGAGCAAAGAAAATCGATTATTTTTCCTAACATCGTATTCTAATATCATATTCAAGACAACAACTACATTTGACTTTAAAATGTTATTTGGATTAGGAAATCATTTGAATTTCTTTCTACATACTTCTGTTGGAAGCATAATGAACCAAGCATTAACTCGGCTCCATATGCATAATGTTCAGTGAGAATATGTTTAAAACCTTTTTGTATTTTTGCTTTCAATACATGTTGCATCCAGACAGATTGCGAAATATCTAGGCTCCAACATAAGCTTGATTTATTTTGCAACTAATAGGAAAAGGAATATTCGAGGAAGAAAGGAAAAACGTTCAGTATGTCACATGTCACAAATTAAATATCTTACATATTATGCGAGGAGAAAGCTGTCATTGTTGAAATTTGTACTTAAAGTCTATAATCCTCGTCTCCACTGGGGTTGGTTTTTGGTTTCTACATACAACTTTAAGTAATGATTTGAATTGCTCTATCCTGAACATGGAATGATATAACATGTTGATTCCAGACAGATTACGAAATATCTTGGCTTAAATATAAGATCGACAAAGAGGAGAAAGCTATATATATGAGTACGTATCTAGTTACAGCTGAACGCATATAATGAAGTAGGTGACGGTAATTCCGATCATCTGCAAAGTAGCAATCAGCAAGCAATCAGCAATGTATAAAGTTACATGTAATTTCGTAAATAAATTAGGAGTAAAAATACAACTCACACTTGCCATAGATGAATAAGTTATTGAATATACATGCCCTTTAATCGCAACCACGTTCGAGTTGATTTCCTCCAAAATGGAGTTCTGCTCTTGCACGGAAATTCCCTTCTGGTTGGATTCAATGGACAGCCAAACTTTCAATACTTCCATCTAAATGTCACCATTTATATGAAACACAGGTTATGACAAGAAATAGGAATAACGGGATAAGCATGTAACAATATTAATTCAAAGCTATTTGATAATTATAATTGTGTACCTTATGGGGAATATCTGCAGACAAAAGCAAAATTCCCGCTGAATTGGCAAAGTAAAACAACAGCCTAACGATTTTCACCCAGTTCCCATTCCTCTCAACAAAAACCTCATCAAACTTGACCGCATAGAACATCATAAAGTTTAGCAAATAATATCCAAACGTGGGTGACAATAGCTCATTGATCAATCTAGAGAGGATCTTTAGTGCCAAATACTGCGTCCTCAGATTGATCCACTTGGGAGTTAAAACCGGTCCACTCATCTTCTTCTGTTTGGATTTGGTTTCGAAAGCCTCCTCTAATTTCCCATTGAATGAGTTGTAATTGTGCTTTAATACATCGGTTGTAGCATGAAAAGTCGACGTGGCTTGTGTAGCGGAAGTATGCAAAATTACCACTGCGGTTATGACGAGAACGTCACAGAAAGTGAACAAGAAGCGCCTTTTGTGTTCCAAAACAAAGTTAAAATCAATAGTATCATGCAATCAGAGAACAATCTTTTTAACTCAAATTATGCTCATTTTTTTAGTGGCCATTAAGCTTGTGCTAACCTGTGAAAGTATCCAATCGCCGCCAGTATTCCCATTAGCCAGTTTAATTCAATGCTCTTGGACCAATCTCCCGGATTTAGGAAGAAATGTATGTAGCCAGCATCCACCATTGAATTCCACCATCGTTTTATATTCCAACTGCAAGTTTTCCTTTCCACCAAGGGCACAACAACGAGACCTCCGGTCATGACAAAACTTAAAGCAAATCCTGAATGTACCAGTAACAGCATCCCAACCTGGACGGAAATGTTGCTTCGAATTCGTGACAAAAATATTCTAAAACTGGTGAAGGATGAAGCAGATTGTTTTACAGATTGAATTTCGACTTCTGGCCCTTCGCCATGTATAAAATTTACAATTTCCATATACTTGTGTCCGCGAAACCAGCAGGATCGAATTACGGACAAATTCATTGCAGAGAAAACTAAACAAAAGCCAAGAACAAAATACTGGGTGGGGTTTTTGTTATTTGTGGGAATTCCCATCCGAATATCTAACAACATCCAAAGTGAAGAGAGGAAAGTGAAAAGGAAGCAGAGAACTTTCTGAGGGTACCGGCTAACCAAAATGTAATGCGGGGGTGCGGGGTTCTCAATCGAAGTTTGAACCAATTTCAGACGGAAGGGGCAACAGCAAAGGAAATATGCCCAGTTGAAAACGATGGTAAAATATTTTGTTAGGTTCTGCATTTCAGGATCGATTTCAATATGGTAACGAATATTCAGAGCGTTCATTTCGAACTGAAATATATTTGCAACTGGTATTTGCCAGAGGAATGAACTTTTATGTAAAAAATATTTATGTAATACCGTCGAGATATGAACTTTGCAATTATGCCGTCATTAGCCAGATACAATAGCTTATCACCAATAACGGGCCATCGCTCAAGTTGAATAACTCAACTGCCTGTTAGTCAATAATACCGAGTTATTAGTTAAATTTAAAAAAAAACATGTTTTAATCCCGTTATCGTGTTAGATAGATTGCAATGAAGGCAAAGTATTTTCCCTTCACAATAACACACTTAATTGTGCGTATTATTAAGGCAATGAATTGCAAAACTGTTATAAAAGAACCGTCAATTTTCATATCACTGTCAAAAATTAATATAGTCGAAATTCCTAGAGGGCATAATTGAATTGAATTGAATGTGACTGAATTAGATTTCCAGTGCCCTCAAATATAATTTCGTGTCGTCTAATTTGAAGTTTTATTCTTATTTTATTGTGCTAATACTACATATTATCATTAATTACATTTATTTTTCGGGTTACTTACATAAATTCTGGAGATGTAATAAATAATACAATAGCTATATTACTTTCATGCTTAATGTGTGGAAATTATGAACTATATTTAGAAATAGAAGTAATTAATTTCCGTAATGACATAAGTTCTAAATATAGCCTGCAATGATATGTAAAGTGTATATTAATTCCTATAATTTGTTTACCTGTTGAAACAATTTGTTAACATCACTTTTAAATCTCTTGAAATTTTCCTAAACCGATAGTACTTCAAATACAATGCTTGCATCCCATATTCCTTCGAACCCTTGCTAAACATTTCAGCAATAAAGGCCAAAATGGCCGCTCCCATTCCAATAGGGATGATAAGAAAAACGACGACATAAGCTCCTTCGCCAGTTAATATTTCGCTTGTCTGTTCACCATCATTCCCATTTTCATTATCATCAGATATGTTAGATTTCAACTGACTTCCATACCGAAGCAACTGCTCCTCTTTCCCATTATTCCACCAGTCCACAATACCAGATTGGAAAAGTCCTTGAAGCCTGGCCAATACCTGTTTATCAAACCCATTCATAATTGAGTAACTATGGCTCACCCTCAACAATATTTCCTTACTACGGTAGACATAGCGCACTGCTCTGGCTTTTAATCCAGAAAATGTCAAGCTGGTCAGGTAATCCTGGGTTATTACAGCCGTTGCTTGGGGTTCTCGACACGTTCCGGAAACGATGTCCTGGTAACGGGATACCTTTTCTGCCTCTGGGATTCTCAGAAAGTCATTGGCATTTATTTCTCTCCACTTATTGTGGAGCTTGGAATGATTCAGGTATCGTTCTTCAGCAACTGATAGGTCGGAATCGGCAACAAACTTGGCAATGGACATTGACTCTGCTACAGTTTCATACTGAACTAATTGAAATAGTAATCGGGTAACTATCCGTTCCTCAAAATGATTCTTAAATTTGATGCTAGACCTCTCCAATTTTGATGGTGATCTTGAAACTGAGAGTGGCAAGGCATAAGTAGTCACATTGTTATCCACTAATTGGTCGAAATATTCTATTGGGATGGGCGGAATAGGCGAAGTCATATTTATGATGTTGTCCCCTTTGTAGAAGTTGCTTAAGAATACCCAGCCAAATAGGTATCCAATCATAAGCCATTTGAAGGATTTGGAAAGTTGATGAAATTTTGCAGAGAATTCCCAGCATTGTTCGATGGGCAATACTAAAAGAAATAAGAGTACGTCCCAATAGTAAGATCTGATATTATCGTTGCTGGCACGCCGATCTGCAAAAATCTGATATTTGATTGGAATCAAGAAAACGCAGAGGGAAAACAATAATGTGGAAATCACACCAGCCCAAATGTATTTATCAAAGGAGGATATCAGTTCCCCAAACTGGAATACTGACCGTCCACCACCGAGCTTCCCACAAGCTACAAACTCATACTTCCTGTGGTAGAATGTATATGGCCCATGACTAAAATGGTTTCTGCTTGTTTGGCGAAACTCTAACGTGGGTGAAATCCCTAATGGGAAGTTGTCTTCACTTGACTTGGAGACGTTTTGCAAAATCATGCCCAGCAATGATGATTGAATGCAGAGGGAAAAATCATCCGGTCTAAACTGAAATTGTCCTGTGATCATGTCATTATATTGTTCGTTGGGATGACCCAACATTTTCAAGCACTCATGGGACGCTTTGGCGTAAGGCTGCTCCGGCGTCCATTGCCAAGGGGCACTAAAGTCATGTGAGTTTGGGTGCTTGAAATATGTTTCATTTTGGATTAAAATTTCAGCTTCAGGCAAAAACAAATGGGTTGAAATGGTTGACAGAACCATATCCAACCGAATTACCACTTCAGTTGCTGAACCTCTCCTCTTGACAAGTTCCAGGAACTCGGGTAAAACCAGAGTTTCGGAGGGCTCCATGACCATGACATAGTAGGTTTCCATCGTACATGGAATATGAAATGAGTTAGTTAGATTTTGTTTCGAGTTGGCTAAGGTGATTGAAGGCAGCTTCCATGTAAATTCAGCAAGGCTCGTTGGGGTTACCAGGCTGAACAACGGCCAAAATGGATATTTAAACATATGTACCTTGTAATATGAGGAGTCCCAGGACAGTTCAGGAGGCTTTAGAAATACGTGAGCTTCACATGTCCATGGCTTCACGTTCCAAGTTTCGAGTAGCCGAGGGAGATGAGCTCCACCAACTGTTGTGGAATTTTCGAATGACGTAATCTTATTTCCATTTTCGGTGGCGATATAGCGGGTGAGGATCACAGGTACAGAGGTAATGGTCATCCCTTCGAAGTTTATGATGTGAATGAGACAGTGTTGGAAATTGAGTAGATAGTTGTTCAAGTCCATTACTCGGTTCCCAAGCACAGTAGTAAGTATATTTCCCTCCAGGGTAGAGCCAAATGCGTCTTGTCTCTCTGGCGATTTTGAGCTCGCGGCTATTATAACATCTATTGAGAAAATTGACAAAGTCAGGAAAATATAACGAATGTTCCAAACAAATTCTCGTAACTTAACGACGTCCATTGCAATGCTGTCAGATTGTCTAAATCTTGAATTAAAATGGATACGGTTATATGCTGCGTTAGAGATAGTAAAACTCTGCCAAGCAACTCTTCAGGGACAACTGATTTGTATGAAGTTATATCCGACTAGTTGAAAGTTTAAAGGTGGCTAAAGAATATTTTTATTGCGTTTTTAATATACTAATATTACTTGTGTCCTGGAATAATGTCTCGTATGATAAATCTGGCGTGTGAAATATGCTGGGCATATATTTGGTCCTGGTTAAATAAAATATGTATAATTATTGATTTTCATTATACAATTTGTTTTTCACTTTACTTTTGGTTGGACACTTGTTTAAACTCCCATTCCTCATGAAGGTATGTAGAGACTTCTTTTCCTTGACATTCCTATTCGAAGGAAGGGAAAATGACATTATATATAACGTATGGCTCTTTATAGGACCTCCCTTTGGAAATTCACATTCCACTGGGTAATATGATGTGCAAAATATGCTAATGATGGAATTGCAGGCGCAAGATATTTTGGATTTGATATGATGATGATGGTTATGATTCATAACTTATGAATCATAGCTTATGATACACATGTCCAAATACATAATAACTTAAATTCTGCATACATTTGACCGCCTTCTTAACGTTAGAAGTAATAATAAGTATTTCTTGTCACAATCAATAATTATATAATATTCCTCCTTGCTCCTATTCTATATTAACATAAATCATTTCAGTAAAGAGACCGAAAAGTTAGCCTAATTTATAGTTACAATAAATACTTAATCGTATAAGCAAAGCAAATTCGTCGCCTTTGATTTAACAATCAACATTATCCAAAATGATACAATGCAACACGAATCTTATAATACCTAAACCTAATAGCATCATATAGTTTTTGCTTTTGAATATAAATAAATCCCAAGCAAGCTAAATTTACCACTGCCAATGTCGCAGCCAATGCACAATGTATCAAGAACGATAACCCAAGTGCGGAGTCCAGGCCAACCGGTGATGGTTTGGTCCATCTGGCAACATTCTCCACCTCAAAGTCTTCTACTAGGGTCCCATTCTGATTTACAAATTTGGCTAGTCCCACCATCTTTTGAGGCCATCCCATTTCATCCCATCGTTTTATAATGGTTATGGCCCTTTCTGACATGTATCCCCAGGTACGACCACTCGCATATAGTTCGAAACCCAGTGCGGATTTGAGGGACAGCTTCCTGCAGAGATACTTCCTCTCCACCGCAATCACTCCAGGGTTGTTAAATGCTCCAAGTCTGGAGAGCCTGTTGCTCCGTCCGACAACCACCTTCCGTTTCGATATCCATTTGACAATTTCCGGAATCGAATCTCTGGCGTAGTTATGGCTGGCATCCCTGTCAACCCAGAGGTCAGGAAGATTCCGGTCTTCCACCTGCAGAGTTCTTTTGACTGAAGCCTGCCAGGTGGGTGGCATGGCATTGAAATGCTGAGTGAAAAATGCTTTCGCCGTTGTCTCGATGCTGTAATTCCGTTGGGAAAGGAACTCCCTCAAAGTGGGAAACTCCTGATACTGGATGGCATCCGACGAAATGAAACTTGAAAATACGAATGAGAAATAAGTGCCGGAAAATAGGGCCAACCCAATTACTCGCAGATCCCGATGCACCCAGTAATATGAGCCACCAATGAATGGCCACAAGATATCCAATCCTTTGAAAAGGTTTTTGTATATGACTCCGTACACAAGGCCGACAAGTGCCAGGGCCAGCCAGATTTCATTTGACCAAGTGGCGAATACATTGTATTGGACGGTGGTTAGATCCTGGATGGAGCCACAGCCAATTACAATGTCACCCCGCTTGTTCGTGAAAAACTTGACTAGCCCCCTGGTTGCAGCGTATTCATTCCTAACGGTTTGTGTGAGGCTTTCCACAGGTTGGTGATATAGAAACCATTTCAACTCGATTTCAGCATGACCTTGAAATGCAAGCCTGTCGAATACAATTGACACATTTAGAATAGATTGAAATGCAGATGATAAAACATAAGACTCGTCAGCTGGGCAGAGCTTTAGGGCAGTCAGGAGCTGCTTCCATGTTTCATGATTCCCTTTGAATATTTTTATGCACGGATCTAGATACGCAGACCGTTTGGTTCCTTGCCCGGTCCCTTCAGGTGACGTCATGTAAAGATTTCGGCTGTGACCGTGACCATTGATTTTGGCATGGGAATTTTTTAATTCCACCAGTGTCGGCAATCCAGGGATCATTTTGATTTTGTCCTCCAATGATGGACAGAAATAGCAGAATTGTCCATTGCCGGTTATTGGTTTTATTCCATCAACGAAGAGCAGTTGTGCATGAAATGGATGTCTATCCTTATTCTTGTATAGGGCATGTACAAATCCGTGAACTATATCGTCCTGGGAGCCATTAACGTAGATGAAGAATATTGCCAAACCGGAAGTGCCGAATCCGGACCGATAAATTGCTGATGATGCCTCATCGAAACTTTGTAATTGGAGGAGGAAAATTAAGCATTCATCTCTGTATTTTTGAATGAATCGGAAGTAACCCGTGCTCATAGAAATGGAAAATTCTTCTTCTTCCGAGATTTTTTCATCCAATTTGAATTCAAGATGATCCAGTTCGTGATAGGTAAACGTTTGGGTATTAGTAGTGCCCCGATGATGATGATTATGGGTAAGAATCGTTCCGCTGCCCAATTCTTGGAGATCTTTATGTCCATTCCTGGAGGTGTCGCTGGAATTGGCGGGGGTGACAATGTTCACGAAGCAGTTAGAATGCAATGTGAAAGGTAAGAGAAGATTTGTGCTGCACATGGACAATTTTAGTAAGGATAGCAGTTGAATCAGAATCAAAATTTGGGGACTTTCTCGTTCCATTTTTTTCACTTGATTGGAAGATATGTATGGCAGAATACACTGCTCACAGAAAAATTCGATGACTTCAAATGCCTTTTTAGGCCTAGAAATTTTGGAACTACGTTGTAATCCTTCCTCTGCTATAAACTGGACGTGGACACATTGTATAGCTTTTATTATGGACAATATTCCAAAACTAGTTATTTATTCATCTACTTGTTAGTATACTTACTTTAGTCCTGTTCATCAAACTTCATCGATTACATTATGCCATAATATGTCCTTCAATATCATGGCCACATTGATCGTCCGGCAAATGAGTTGGACTGAAGGAAATTGGAACTGGGCCTAGGAAACCGGATGGGCCCAAATTGAAGTATGGCTATTTTAATTGTTAGAGAAAACGGAACGATTAAATCATATGCCATATTTTTTCTCACATGGTTTGCTTGTTACAACGAACCGACTCCACCTTACTAGTTATCTCTGCGCATACCTAAAATCAAGTTTCATCTTTAATTTTGTAACTTGTCTACAGGACATAGTTACACGTGTTTTATTTCATTGTTAATATATTGTTGTCAATGAAGCTGTCGTAATCATATTAAAAGCAATCTAGTAACCGTTTTGAGCTTCAGATATTGGATTGACGATATGCAGCGTACATTTATTCAAGTAGTTATTCGTGGTAAAACATTTATTCCTGTCTTACACAATGTAGTTGGTGTTAGTAAATTGATTGAATTGGTTAACTTACTTCGATTGAATTGAATTTAAACTATTATCGACTGTTTAAGTATACTTAAGCCAGGCAATATTACTTTTCTCCTACTTACGTGGTTTGTTTTTCTTTTCTAACCGTCAGAGTGGGAAAAAAATTGTTTATTTTTTAATTCTATTTAGTTTGGCTTTCAGCGGTCAAGCTGCGGCCATGGATGACTCTTTACCCAACAGTTGTCATTTTTGACATTAAAGAACAAACAAGATTTACCGCATAATTGTTAGCTTAAACAAACACGCCTCTTAGATTTTGAGGATTAGTAAAGGGAGAAATGCCAGTCTTATCCAATTTCACTTTGAAACCTGTGTTATATTTCACTATGGTTGCTTTTCATGTTCGGTTGCAGTTATTTTTTAATTTTATATTTATTCTAAATTTCCCATGTTTTGGCGGAGTTCAGCCGGATCTCTCAGGGAATATTTTCTCAGGTGGGATACCTGAAACATGGAACATATCGAGCACAAAAAACTCCAACAACACATTAATCTCAAAATACCAAAAGCGACTTTTTTCTACCTGGGCCACTTCGAATTCTCCAAGTTCCAATCATCCCAAGCTAACCAAACTGATTTCCCATTTAGTGAACTCTAATTGCTTATTCCATGTTACAGATTTTCTGAATTCTCAAATAGCCCCTGACTCCTTTGGTCAGGTTCCAATCATACTGACCAAACTCATTCCGGTCCTACTTCAAACAGTACCAGACTCTCACCGAAAACCCGAGTATCAATGGTCGTGGTCCAAGGACTACCAATTTAACTCAACTGTTCATATCGGACATGGGTTTTGTCCTATGTCAAAATACCTCACCGGCGACAAGTTCCCAAACAAATGCGAGCTTATCGATGCCCACATATTTGTTCCCAAAGTGAGACCATGGAACTGTCAAGTGAATGTTGCCCTGTATCCTCCTGTATTGGCAAATGAATTGGAATCTGATTACCCGATTACCTTGAGGAGCGGTCACTACCAGCTCAACCTCCCAAGCATATTTCGGAGGAAGACCCGGGTGGGCGCAAGGTGGAATCCAACAATAAACTTGTACTTCGTAAATTATATAGACTTTCAACGATTGGGAGAAAAGAAACAAAGTTCCATTTTGATGCGATGGCTGAAGAGCATTGACAACTGTAAAGTGACTTGCAGTCACTACCCTCTGTTGTATATTTTGCAAGGTGACCTGCTCCAGCAGGCACAAATTAGTTTTAACTACAAAAGCTTAGTTAAGCTTGTGGATGCTGCATCCCTACAAGTTAAAATCGGCGAGGAGAAGGAAGATGTTGAGGGAGGGACATGGATATCAACCAAATTATCCCAAATTTCAATTGCATCTGCCGGCATGCGAGGCGCAAATATCCTTCGGCATCACTACCACAACTGTAAAGATTCCTATTCCGGCGGAAGATTACATCGGAATGAGGAACTCCCGAGGAAACTCAAAGGTCCAGGTGACATGGACGGTCATATTGCACAGCTGCTGGTTCACTACTGGACAACCATTTGGGCTAATTATAGTTACCCAGTTCCGGTAACTATAGCTCACCCTAGACATTTGTGCAACAATGGGAGATTAATAACTATTAATCACATCGAGAAGCAAAAATTCAAAAGATTACAAGATGAAAATTTAATTCCGGTAACAGCCTTGAACATTTACAATGCAGAGACGCCTCCATCCCACAGTCCACTGACATTCCCAATTGAATTCAACTCCTTGAGGTTCGTCAGTTGCGGGATGAAGGGGCTGGAACACTTGTCATTTAAATACTTTCTCCAGTCATATGATACAACCGTGTGGGTCCTCATTTTGGCTTCTGCTGTCATTTTCATTTTGATAATATTTATGAGCAACTGGCTGGATGGGCATAACATATACTCTGATGTACATGTTTTAAAGGTATTTTTGGAACAGGGGAATCCTTTCCCTGAATTCATGATGAAGAAATTTCATTTCCGGTTTGTGATAGGTTCATATCTACTAGTTGGCGTGGTGCTCAGTAATGCCTATAAAAATACAAATATCAGAATGATGACTCATCCAAGAAGAATTATTCCATTTGAGGGAATAAGTGAGCTGATTACAAATAATTTTGAAATATTTACAAGATCCAAGGACATATCCTATTACATCGAAGAGTTTGATGGGCTTGGAGCTTCAGAAGATTGGATGGATTCCATCCATATCAAGCCACATAGAATGTATTCGAAGAAGCCATATCTAAGAATCTCTTCTGAGGTGAAGCACTTGCCTAGAAAAGGCTCTGGCAAATTTACCATGGCCCTTCTGAATCACACCAAGCTATATGATCCTCTTAAAATTTTGAAGTCACTATTTGTGTCCAGTGTTAACTTCTCAAATACTTCCCCGGTTGGAATGCAGTATATGACAAGGGAAGATGAGTTTCTTTTTAGCGAGTTGAGTAAATGTGATAACAAAGCGGTTATAATGCCTCTGATGAAATGTCAGGAATTTACAAATAAACTGACCGGGAAGGGGGCTGATGTGGGGAAGGAAATATATTATCAACCATTCGTCATATTTTCCCTCCGGGGATTAATTCCACCCGTAATCCTTCGTAGGATATCAAATTTCAAAGAGACCGGAGCTATTGACAGGTGGATAATTTTGCTGAGGCATGTTGCAAAAGTGAAGCTTGCAGGAGGGATGAAAGAAGCGAGGGAAGGGTTGAAGATAAAACCGGGGACGATGGATGGAAATGCTCGTGTTATCTTTATTATGTTGGGAGAAGGTCTGCTCATTGCGTTCGCAGTGTTTCTGGCAGAACACTTTGTCAAGTTTGTAAAGACAGTTGTACTTAATTGTAATTGAGATGGACATCCGTTACTAGCCTGAATCATACATTTTATAATATCTTCAACAGGTGTAGTAATTAACTTCAATTCAATACACGCACGTAATTAATTTTATATCGACAATTATCATATTTTTGAATTTACATACATGTTAAATAAATTGTATTATTCTATTATATCTATGTCCAGTGAAGATATTGACTGATAATAAAACCGAAATATGCTAACATTAATACAAATTTTTTATTACGTTTGATTTGCATGCCTAAAAATCGACATTAACTTTCATTCGAAAATGAGACAATACAGCCCATATCTTATTGCATTTGAACCTGATTGCAAAATTAAATTTTTGCCTTTGAATATAAATCAATCCCAAGCATGCTACATTCACAACTGCCAAAACCCCAGCCAATGCCCCATGGCATAAAGCACATACCCCAAATGCAGAGTCTAGCCCAACAGGTGAGGGCGTGGTCCACCTGGCAACATTCTCCACCTCAAAGTCTTCGACGAAGGTCCCCTTCTGGCTTGTGAATTTGGACAGCCCCTCAATCCTCTGATGCCATCCCATCTCACTCCATCT
>JAQIXQ010001814.1:0-12744 GCA_034700485.1 Pseudosinella alba | reverse complement strand
TCAAATCGCATCCAAACTGGTGGTGGAGGTGGTGGAGGAAGTCAGTGACAGAATTAAATAAATGTACTCGCCAAAAATGAAAGAGATATCAAGGTAGATAAGCTCTTCTCGCGTCCCTTTTCCAACTTATATATACCAAACTATAATAGAAAAAGGAAAGTGAATTTTAGGCTCATATGATGATAACATTTATAATATGGTATAGCATATGTTAAATATATATGGGCAATAATACATTTAATCCCATGTCACTGTTTGCTACTGACGCATTCATTTCCGTACCTCTTAAATTATGTTCATTAATCGGCTTGACCAAGAACAATTGGCACCCCATTTCGGACGACATCCATCATCATCCTCACTGTGAAGGTTATACCAACCTTCCGTCATCAAGGAGAAGTTTCTCGGAGGACGACTATCGCTATCCTTATGGAATGAAGGAGGAGAGAGAACAACTACAATGGCCACATAGGCAAGCTCATCCCTCCCCCTACAACAGCATAAGACAGTAATTGAGAAACGGCTCCCAAGGAATCTTCCATCATCATCATTGCGTAGGAGAGCTCCGGGACAAACTCTCATGACACGGTTGACGGTTATAATATTTTTTATATTTCCGGTGCATCTTCCTTGAAGCATATCAGGGAACTGTTACGCCCCACATCTTCCGGATTAACAAGATTAGATGAGTCGAAGTCATCATCATCTCATCATTGTCATCTAGCGAGTCCACAGGGGCAAGGAAGATGACCTCTTGAACTGGCCGAGGGTCTAATGATTACATTTGTACCAAGCAGTGGCATTTGCGTTTCCTGGTATCCTTAGTAGAGCAAATGGTATGCGATTTGTTAACTCCTGATCGAGGAAGTTTCTATCTCTTGAGGAGAAAGTTGAAATATGGGAATGTACAATTCACCACTTCCACCTATAAGTAAATCGAAATAAGTCACAGTACGCTTTAATTATTATTGCCCACGCTTCATTTAAAAGAATTTGTTTAAAAAGTTTGTATTGTATTGTGAGTTTGCTCTTGCCAGTCTTACCACTCTCAAACCCAGCGACTAACTAGTCATGACTAGATTATTCCGTGTTCTTCATACATCCTTTCATTTCCACTGCGTCATTATCACAAATCCTTTCTCGGTCTTAGCAAACCATCGTGTCTTGCATTGTTAAGTTCTTCGATCGAGCCTGTCAAAGCCCAGGCATGAACATCTGAAAAGGTATCCTCACCTATAACAAAATACAATCACGATAATTTCAATCATAGGTAAATTGTAATATGGTAACGATGATGATCATCACAAGACTAAATGAATACCTCATGCTAATCTTTAGAAAGCAGTTCAAGCTCCTAACACAACTTTGAATTGCCTTGTCATCCTTATTTCCCGGAATTCGAATTGGGGATGGAGAAAGCTAATTGTTTGATAACCGCCTGTTCGAGATGGAGGACCTGACAAGTAAAAATAAAATGAATGTCAAGTAAATTACAATTAATTAATGCCTTACAACCATTGTTTTCAAATCGTATTATTCGGTTTTCATTTCATTTCATGTGCAAAGATAAAATTAATTCTCATAAGATTTTATTGACCTTCATAAAATAATTATAGTTAGTCCACCTACTTCTTCGTGACATCAGACCAGATGTCTCATATATATTGTGCTGGTCACCTATTACTTAATATCCGTCCTTAATATGTCCACCATATAATCATCATGATTTGTTTGATAACGCGGTACATTTACGAGACTTTCCTCTGGACAAACATCCACCAAATGTGTGACTGGCTGGAATCTGCAAAGTTGCACCTGGAATAAATAAACAATAGTTTATTTATGACATTAATAACGTAAATAGTAAAAGCTATAATAGTAGAAACCCCAGTTGGGAAAGGAATGCTGAAGCCAATTCCGACGCTACAAATTCCACGATCGACATTACTATATCGACAGTTACTTCTACCACTCTCTAAATCTCATCCCGACCAGCATCAGCATCTTATGAGAATATTCCAGGATGAAGAACATCATTGTCATTATGGAGGGGAGGAGGAGAGTGAACCTCTCAGCTCATCTCTCCTCCTTCAACAGCACAACAACAAGAAGACCAAGAAACAGTTTCTCAAATTGCCATCAGTCACGGGGCTTTAGAAGATACACACCAGCTCGTTACAGGATAATTCCTGACCTGGATTATTCCTCACCTCGGTCGGTTCGGAATGTTTCTATTGAGGAATTATATTGGTGAGGAATAATCCGAGTGAGGAATTATGATTGTGAGGAACCTTCCGATGAGGAATAATCCGGTGAGCAGTTTTCCAGGTGAGGAATAATTCTACGGTGAGGAAACATCCAGGTGAGGTGAGGAATTCTCCTACAAACATTTTGCCACCTAAATCAAGCTTGAATGAATTATAATGATACTCACCCTCTTTGTTCCTCCTCCCATCTAGTATTTCGGTTTAAGGACCAGTGATTCGGCGAGACATGAGTAATGGGCATGATAAAGGTTCTTGGTCATATAATTATGCTGTCAATTTTTTGTATCTCGTATCTGGTTGGTGTCTGCCGCTGTTCTGTTCCTCATATAAAGGACTGCTTGCAAACTCCCCAAGCTAATCATACATATTTTTATCCACTGCATTTACACAGTCCAATATAAATAATGGGCTCATGTGGAAGGAAGCTCGACAGTTAAATCCAACGTGAACTCACAAACCGCTTTGCCAGTGGAGCTTGTTTACCCGAGAGGAGTTAGAATCATGAGAAGTGTGAGTTATCATTCCTGCTCCTTGGCTTAGATAAAATGCAAACTACTTAAGTACTTCATTGTGTTTACCATATGCCTATCAGTATGCATTAGTATGACATGGTAAACTGCAAAAGAGCCATAAGAGCATAATGGAGCAGAACAGCATACTATTTTAGTACACCGTCTTCCGCATCTCATCTCAATCAACATAAGCAAAGTTATGTTGAGGACTGCCTTGTCTCAACCCCTCGACATCTGCAAAATCACATCAAAAATCGAAAATCATGTTATTTTCCCATTTACTTTGTCAACTTCAGCGCCGACATAAAATTACTTTTTTTCTCTCCCATTTAAAATACATTACGAAAAATCCGCTACAGTGACGCCACTGCACTGTAGGGAACAATAATCAAGATGGCAAAAATACACGCATGTCTTCAGAAAGTGTCGCAACCTTAGCTATCCATATCCTTGCCTTCCTCTTTGTATGATGCAATGATGCCTCTGTATTGTAAATACCATTAACTGCCTTATTATATCATGCTCGATGTTACTCCGCGCTCCGACTTCTTTCCGCTGTTAATCTTATTCCTCTTCAAATACCGTGTAATATGCCAGATGAATGAATTCAGTCAGCCTCCTTTTGAACAGCGAATTTAATTCAAACTTTTGGGTTTAACTTTCCCTTTCACATTTCTGACTATTACCATAACACGTTTACTTATCGTACTAAAGTGCCCTTATCTTATCTTGATGATCGTATCATGATCACCTTCATTGGTCATGTTGATAATCTTAATAATAATTGTCAAGGATAATCTTGTGAACCATTGAGACCACAATGAAGTGTGAAAGAAAGGTCCATTTGTCGCGGGTAGGGTCTTCTGAAAGGATGGATTATCTCAAATGGGTCTAGAAAAACATCTTTTGCCATATGTTAAGTAGGTATATTATCTTCCTTCTTTCATTCCGACATATGAATGGATTTTGTTATTTGTTATTAAGAGATTTACCATGGCTCAACTTCAAATGCTCGAAGGGAAGCTTCCGCAAAGACACAATACACTTTATTGCCCTCCCGTTGAAATAGATAGTGAGTTGCAAGCATAAGCTCGCGTCTATTTCTTTCATAATGCATTCAATTATTCCGAACCTTTTTCCTTACGTATTTTAAAACTTTTACTATCGCAAAAAGGCAAAAGGGCAATATCATAGTTCATAACTTTCCTGTAATCCAATGTTTATTGTGACATGAATGCAAATATACCGAAATAGCTTGTTCAGTCGATCCACTAACAAGGGTCCTTTTGCGTGCCCTTTCTTTTGGAATGACCACCAATCGCACCAAAGCAATTTGTCGATACCGCTTCAGACCCTTCCATCCCATCGGCACAAACCACAAATGCCATATAAACTTATCTTATTGTTAGATAAATATAATTATGAGAAAGGTGAATATGAACTTCCCATTGTGCATATTACCAACAAGATATATTAAAATGATATGATACTGCTTGGGATGGCAAATTTGCAACAACAGTAAACTGTGAAGCCTGAGAAGGCATGAAAAGCTAATGATGATATGCTTTACCTAGCCACATGTGTGCAATGTACAATAACAAACAACGAAATTATAATATATTGTATAATAGAGTCAAATGTTAAATACATTCTGATTATTTTTCAAACCGCTGGAAATTCAATATCGAGTTATGTGATACGTCACTAGGTCACCATAACAATATCATAAGGTAGATAATATCATGGGGACGAAGCTCATCATATTCAGAAATATTTCATCTCATGCAAGGCAAATCATTTTATCATTATCATCTCTACCATCATCCATGTAATATCCAACCATACCACAAAAGTAAAGTGGAGTAAAATTCTTTCGTAAATTGTGTTTCAGCGGAGGATAGGATGGGGAGAAATTAATGTAATACATGTTATATTGTTCCTTAAATACATTCTAATGCGTACGAGTGTATTGAGTGAGTATATAAACTGAAACCATTTCAACTTTGGTGTGTGTGTCTTTAAGATAGTTGACCGACCGGCACCGTCATCATCGGCTTTAATAGTCCTTGAGATCCTCAACGATGATGCATCGCACACTCATCATCACCATACATGCAATGATGTTGCTAATCTTACTCAACGAGATTTGTTTTCTTTATGTAACCCCAAAGGCATCTGAGAAATTATCCATTTCCTCCACTATGAAAACCACAATATGGTTTCGTTTGGTCCTTCATAGACAGAGACAGTCTAACTTTGCTCTTCAAATATCCTAAATTTCCTAGCCTCTCTCGGGCTCCTGGCTCATCCTAAAACATCGTGTACTATTTTGCATTGGATATCGCGACACCAACCCATCCAACTATTTTCACATCTTTTTCGGGAAGAATGTACAAAACGAATGGAACTACATATGAAATTCTCCTTTACCTTTACAGACCAATTCATCCTTCCCTGAGGACAAGCATCCCTCAGCATTACACAATAATCATACTTTGTTCATTTAGAGCAACGGAAGCTGGTATGTATTAAAGGAGCAAAAAGTATACGCAGAGTATTAATATGTTAGAAGCATGATTTACATTCCTTCACATTTCATTCAACAAGAGCTCGCTAAACTACCATGGAATAATATTAAAAGGTAGAAAAATCCACTTTTCTCGCAGATTCCTTTTTTTTAAGCAAAAGTACGGAACAAATAGCCATCGCCATCAGCCATCACATTACTGTAAACACGTTGTCCATGCTTAGGCTTGGCTCGTGGCATACCCCTCATGAAAAATATATGAAAGTTAACTAATAATATGAATGAACAGAAATCCTTTCCTTACCCTCGTCTTCATCTTCCTTCACATGATAAAAAGGATAAAAAGCGTGCTCTCCTGTTCCCCATTCCCTATTGCCGAACAGTATGGCATATTCAATTATATTCCTAGTCATGTACCATTCACGGCTTTAATCATCATCCCCAAATATCCTGAAATACTAAATGCGAAATGGTATGCTAATACATATATTATATTATGCATATTGTGTTGTAGATGTAGGAGGAGGATAAGGTTTAATAAAACGGCATAGCTAAGCACAAATGTATGCATTACTACAACACAACAATCGACTATATATCAGTTCATTTATACAAATATTGGCATTGCATTTTGCAGGGTGCCTTGTTGCAGTTTCCTTCTGTAGTAAATGTTGATACATGTTACAGGTGGGATTTCTGGAGGTTGGGTTGTTGGGAGGCATGTGGGAGGACGTTACAGAGGATTAGCAGTACAATTAACGTAAGAGATCTCGTATTATTATCAAAGAACAACGCTGAGATAAGAACACCTGCTCTGAGCTATCAACTTCTCCGCCCGTTAGTAGAGCCGACTATCTCCGTAAAAGCAAAGTTGAAAAGGGTTACATTATAGTTGGAAGTGATTCAATTTAATATTTTCCCCTATTTTTATTTTGGTGATTTATCTCAAAATCAGCACAATTTGTGAAGAGATCATAGACAAGGAATCTTTAAAGGGACCATCCTTGTGCAGTTCAGTTTTGTTGACGTTGGGATTTTTTTTTCGAAGTGCCGAGAGACTCGAATGAGACAACCGGACAGGATCGATTACAGAAAGGTGAGTAACTATTTGTCATTAATATTATCGTTGCGATATTTTGCTTTAGTTAGAAGTAAAAATGTGGCATCACATTACTAAATGGCACATTTGTGAGTCGGTTGATTTGATAGTTGAGATGAAATTGAAGATCGAGGAGAAACATTTTTAAATACATATCTTTAGACTCTAATCATTCCTCCTGACCCTCCTGTTCATTCCAAGTGGGTAATAAAGATAGTCCAGTATTTATCAACTTGCGTGCTGTGTCAAGTATTCTATTTTGTATCCAGAAGAAAAAAATCTCAACAAAAGTCTACAAAAGTAATCGCTCACATCGCCAATTTCTCCAAGCATGGAAGTGCCCGGGCAGCGGAGAGGTAAATGTGAATTTTCATAATATTCGCTAGCAATGTTGAGTCAAGACGAATGACGAATACGATATTTCGCATCTGGCGATCAGTTATCACTCATATGAATCATACTCATATTCATGCCTCCTTGCAATTTAGGAATTTTGTCAAATATGATTCGATGCGCAGTAAGGCCTGCATTTCCTTATCATTGTCCATCGTTTCATACTAAAAATCGAACAGACTTGTGCATTAAGGCACAGTCAGAGTTGTGCGTGCAGTTGGTGAAAGTAAAGTAGGGATACAGTCTATAGAGAAGAGAGTTTCCAAGAGCTTCCAACTGCCTATTTATTCGTGGATGCGTTCCTCCCACATATACTAAACTCTTAACTATTCCTGAGCATTCGAGCTTACGTCTAGTTACATCGAACCTTGCTATGACTGAGAAGTCTATGTCAAATTAATATAATTTTTCCACATGTATCAAATCTACTCTAATTGACCTTCATCCACTTATCTTCCAGATACCAGGGAGAGGAATGCTATATCAGCCTGTAGCCAACCCCGCACCACTTGCAACGATTGGTTCTCTGGGATATGCGAACATTCCTATTGTACCGGAAGGAGGACCTGGATATCGGGTGAATTTATTAGGGGTATTGATTTGAGTGAAATGGGTGACCAACTCCTTTGGGTAAGTGACGTTTCATGTTTGGATACCAAAATAATGATCACGTATTGATCGCATAAAAATGTACGCTGACAACCCGACCAGAAAAAGATCATATTGTGCTCAAACTATAACATCATAAAGATATGTTTTACCTGATAGATGTACTTATCCTTAACAATAAGCCAATTAATTATCGTCAAAATATGGAAACTAATTTAGAAAAAAATAACAAGCCTAAATACGCTCTTTTCAATTTTTCGTTTTCATTTTTCATTTTTCTTTTCGTTTTGTTCATTAATTCCTCCTCTAACTGCAATTTCAAAAGGCATAAACAAGTAATGGTTATATATAAGTGTTTCAAAGCTAAAGGACTGTCAAAGGTCAAGTAATTCATGAAATTTTATGACGCCCTTCTCGTGCTATCACACACAAGCGCAAACGGACGGATGTAGCGACACGCATTTAAAATTCAGCCTGGTTCTCCGCACAGGGCCGAGAATGATTGTGAATAAAAGTAAGTAATTTTTTAAAAGGCTAATACCTAAGCACAATGGACGTAAATACTGGCACCCAATATATTTATTCGGATTTGAATTAAAGCATGTAAATTGCCATAGTTAAATTTGGAATGATTCATGTCCCTGTCTAATAATTTTCTCAATGTGGATTTTAATTTAACTGCTTTTTTGTAGGCCTGCTTTGTAACACTCTGCATCATCCTGATAGTCTTCCCGATGCAGCAGCTTGATGCCCAATTCGTGCTCCTTGAGATGGACTGGGACTACTGGAGCCTCAATGCAGTGGTCACTTTGTTTTATTTTGGGTGCTATTTGATGGACCGTATGCTGCTACTTTATGCAGGTGTGGTGGAAGGGATTCAAACAGCCATGCAGTTCAACGTTCTTGGGATGGAGGCAGTAACGGAACATATAAAAGTCCATATGGTATACCTTAACTAATTCAATTTCTTTAAAGTTTCGTTTTCGTTCTGAATGTAACCAACTTATTTTAGTAATCTATTTATTTATTTTTTTACGCAGGATTATCACATCAAATTATTCCTACTAATTGTCGGGGCATGTGTCGGTGTGTGTATGACTTTATACCCCGCAATTTCGTTTGTCAGTTGGCTACCATTGAACATCATTATCGGCGGGGCACAGCAGCTCAACATCACCGCCTCCACAAATCATTTTAGTATGACAATGCACACTAGTCTCAATGGTGCCTTACCACTCACTGAATTAATCTGGTTAATTCTCGGAATTACTAGCCAGTGCCTTAACTACATTTTCCAATTTATATGGGCTGGTGGTTCGTTCCTCCTCTTTACCCACCTCATTCAAAAGAATAAGAACCATGCAATTGAGCGGCATGATGGCTTTGGCAAACTTTTAAAGAGTTATGAAAAATTCACAAAAGATGTTAGGCTTTTTATAAAAGTTTATTATTGGGTTTTGTGGGGATATGACCGTATTCTGGAATCTTTCCCTGATGGCCAGGATGCTTTGGACGTTCCCATTGTTTGGTTTGGTCTGGCTATTTTATCCTTTTTATTGGCTTATTGCTTTATTGAGTATTCGAAATTGGTGGACATTGTAGCCAATTGGATTTTGAAATTAAGTGATGGGTGGAAAACCTTTTACGGATTTGTGACTTTGAATGTACCATAATCGTTATGTAGCAGATTCTAAAAGTCGATTTCCTTTATCCATCCCCCCTATTACGTATGCCAGAAGGTTTATTATAGAGATATATTAGGTTTTAATTGCACACACAATGCACCGACTTTTAATTAAACAATACGTTTCCATGTATCTTGTCATGATATTTTTAAAAATTGTAAAAATTAAGTCATTATTGATAGTTGTGGGGTGGAGCGTGATCCTTCTGTATTAATTGTGTTTTCTGATTTGGAAATAATTTTAGAATGGAATGTTACTTGATCTGAGCCATATTATTATCCTTATTATTATTATTATTATTATTATTATTTGTTTGAGTGTGATTTAAAACTCTTATCATGTCCCTCTGCTAATTGTAAGTTAAGTTCATGTAGCTGTTAGTTCATCATCTCTTGTTACTCTCTATTTATTTTTCAAATGATCCTCAATTGTAAACTTAGAGGCATCATCATCATCGAGTTTGTTCAAATTTGTTGAGAGCTGATGATGATGATGATATGATATATGTTTGTCATTCCGTTCAAGAATATTATGTTGTGATCACGATTTAATACTTATTACTGCACTTCCGAAATAAAATATTTACTTAAGTTCGCAAACAAATTAAACACAAGTTTAGTCATTTATATAGCAATGCATATGAACCTCCTCCCCTCCTCCATGTCACTATTTTAATCTCCACACCGGATTAAAACTGGAAACAGTCGTGCGGTATATTTTATAGTACACAAAGGGGATTGCATTTTATTCCACTGTCCGCATATTTCAGGACATGAAATAATTGTCGGATATGCCATATCACTATCCAAACCAATATCACTTTATACCAGTTCAAGGTAGGAGCTAGTTGCACAAAGTCAATATCTGTCGTAAAGATTCCATTCATTTTCTCACGTTCAATACCCCATGAGAGAACTCAATTCACTAAGACCCTATCCCCATTGCATCAATTCGGTATTGCCCCATGGAACCATGCACTAAGGTGGCACACTCGATGCGTAGGTCAGGCCCGTATCAGGTATTACCGATCTTACAGATATGATCAGAAACTATTAGGACAGAATAGACTGAGATTTTACTAGTCCTCCGAGAAAAAATGGTATTTGCTTTTATCAAGTATGAATTTTTCATTCCTGTAGAGTTGCAGAGGGATGTTCACTCATCACGTTGTCGGTGATGAATGAGATCAATAACGGGAAGGAAGTCAAGTCAAGCCAGAGCCATAGATCCATTGGAATAATGTTAAAAAGTACTGCGAATGGGGACGAGAAGAAAAAAATAAAAATTGACCCATTCAAGAAGTACAGAGTGACGGATGATGGCCACTTGGAGATGATTAACTGTCAGTGACTATGCAAAATTCGCTTATTCCGTAATGCTTAAAATTACCCTCCTTCTCTTAATTATGATTCAGCATTTTGAAGTTGTATGAAAAATATATTCCATTTAACACGACTATTGTTATTACTATAGTGAAAGTCGAAAAATGTAATTTCATTCATGGGTCACTGTCAATAATTTAATTTAAAATAAATTATTTTTTATTTAGCTCGTAAAAAATCATAATCGGCTGTATTCTACTCCGATTTGATGTGCCTGTGTTGAATAAGCAGTGTTCATATTCATATTTATTTTTCCACCTTTTCCCCATATGCAACAATAGCGGAAGAGGAGGAGGGAAGTTGATGCTTGATCTGTTCAAGGAGGGTGGTGTTTTTTAGGCAGATGGGAAAGATAAGTTGCATGATAATGATATGTTGTGGAGAGCTAACAGTCTACATTTGGTAGGAAATTGTTAAAAGGTTGTTTGTTCATACTTAAGAAATTGAGATGAACAAACTTAGTCCAATTAGTATATGAGGCGTTTTTATATGAATCAGAAATAGCTTTCTACAATACATTGTTTAAAAAAATATATAGTTCCTACCTGGTAACCAGCGTAGCCCAGATCATTTACATCTACATCTTAGTCCATGTAGCTTTCCTTCATTCATGATATAATAAAATAATGACATTTATTAACAATGGGCATAATATGTTTTGCATGTAGCTTATATAAAAATATTCTACTCGTGTCATATATATACGTTTAAAGGAAACAGCCTTCACTGCCATTAACCCTGTAAACTCATAAAAACTAACAACCACTGCTCATTGCCTTCCTTAAAATATTGTTGTTCATTACATCCCAGTTCATTCCCTAACTAAAATCATTAATCTATCTTCACTCCCTTTTCCCACACTCATCTCATATCCATTTTAGAATTCCACGAATGATTCTTCAAACTTCCTAATTATTTCTCTTATGACGTCCATAGGTGTCTTTTAGAAATTACCCTTGCTAAATTGATACCCCTAGTTTAGCTTCTTGTCCTAATAGTTATTTCATAGATTTTGATTTCACCAGCCTCTCTGATTAAAGCTAATATTGAGGTTTAACATAGAAAAAGCCCATACCCCATAAATATCCTTTCTTCGATGACCACACATCAAGTTCAACCCCACTTTTCTTTTTCTGTATCATTGTTCAACGCTCCGCTCCCTTCAATGCGACGACAACTTCCTTCCGGCAAACAAAAATATGTATTGAAATAATTGCCATTATTTTAATCATTAGCTGATGGTAGTTATAAATGATGATCATAAAAGACTAAATTAAAGTAAGTTAGTACCTCATTTCCACATTTGGAAAGCAGCACACGCTCCAAGGTCAGCATATTCCATTCATTTCCAAAAACTACTTTCCGTAGTTTTTGGAAATGAAGTTGGTAATGGCTGGAGGAATCCAGCAGTTCGTTATCAGGTTGCATTCGCTTTGAGGCATATTGCCTGGGACAGGTGAAATAATGTGCCCTTCCTTTTTAGATGGAGGACCTGACCATTAAGAACAAAATAAATATAAAAATAAATGTTAATTAAGTTACGTATTACAAAAATTGCTTTTTTATTTTTTTATTCGGTTTTCGTTCACATATGTCCGGTAAAGATAGTCATGCTCCCTCTTATGTATGTCTCCCTTCAAGTTGTTTTGGTCTTCTAAACACGTAGTTTGCAAAAGGCAACCTATGCTTTCACGCCTCTAATGCCACCAGGAAGTAATACAAATCTGTAGGAAATAAAAAATAATTTCCGATTGTAGTACTATTAAAAACGAAATCATTGTCCTAAAATGAAATTGGTAACTTGTTAATGCCAATTCGGAAAGAACGCAGGTAGAAGTGAGGTGGATATAATGCCAGTCAGGAATGCAAGTTGGATTGAGCCTAACTAAAAACCTGGCAATAAAACATTTCTCTCAACCTTTCCCCTCGGTATTTCCCCCCGTGTTCCATTCTCATCAATGTGATTAGTGATTATATCTATATAAATGGATAAGTGCCTTCCTACACCATTTAAACTTCCTTTCGCAATTCTTACTCTTTGTAGTTTGTAGCTGGAAATTTAAAACTGTTGTCAACATTATGGTCAGACATGAAAATAAGACAACTGTTCCATACGACTGACAGCCAGTCCACATTTAAAAATGAAATAGTTTACGCTTAAAGATAAGAAGCTGCCCAAGATGTAACCCCAGTATATAGTTACCTTAAATAACTAAATAACTAATAGATAACTAGTCATTATCGTGACACTAATCTGTAGCTAGATGAAT
>JAQIXQ010001813.1:0-12745 GCA_034700485.1 Pseudosinella alba | reverse complement strand
ACAATTTATTCCAGAAGTAATTGAGGTAAAAGGTGTTAACTACTTATTTTGCTCCTTCACGATCCCCTCCATTTGCATAAGCTTCATATATTCCTCCCTGGTGAACACGTCCCACTGGAAACTGAAGACCTTCAGGTGGGGCAGCTTCTCCCAAATGTTGGACTTGTACATTTGGCCATCAAAGATGTACTTATTCGCATCAATTATCTGATCTGGCGTTTCCAATCTACTTGCCTCGACCGTCCCCTGGAAATAATTCGGACATGGACTCATGGACATTAGTCGACATTCCGGAACATAATTGTGACTGCGGGTTCCCTCAAAGTGCTCCTCGAAGAAATTTAGATTCTCCACGAATGGGAAGCAGGTCAACAGGAAGTCCCAGGAGGAAGGAGTATGGCCACGGTAGTCGTTGTCCCAGGGCTTCAGCTCCAGGTTTTTAATTTTGGCTGGATTGGCAGAGCCCATCTTCATTTCAGCTATGCTCCACCCCAACTCATAAGATCCAATACTGCGAACTGTACTCAAACAAGTGACTGATGACAGGTGGTTAATGACTAGCAACAACTGTTCACATGACACATCAGCAGGTAGTTCCAAAATTAGCTTGCAAAGGTTGGGCATGTCCACATCAGTCAATAGTTCCACCATGTCGAATATGTCCACCCCGCAAGGATAGATTCGGGTTTCTTCGTCGATACTATAAAAGTCCACGTGGAGTTCTGCAAGGCTTGGCCAATGGAGCTGCCTAAGTTCATTCAATGGTCCAGCCTGCAGGACGAGTTTACGAAGCTGCAAATGATGTCGTTTCATTAAAGCATATGGGATATCGCCATTATAAGTAATACATTGATCGTAATCTGGCCAGGAAATTGTTTCCAGTTTTGGAGCACAAGGAAGGGATTCTGGATCGATGTCAAGGTCGAATTCGGGGGAGAAGGTGAAGGTATCCATCCCAAAGCAATTCATGCCAAATTTCCGGAGGTTTGGCAACAACTCGAACACCTTCACAGTTAAGAATTCGACCAGCTTTTGCAATAAGAACGGGCCAGACGGGTCGTGAACAAAAACGACGTTCAAATACCAGATTTCTTTCCCAAACAACTGTAGAAACTCGTAGAGCCTGTCCAACCAAACGCTGTCCATCGCATTCGCATCATCATTATCTTCTTCCCCATCTTCAAGCCTCAACGTCACATATCGACCGATGAATGGATTCCGGTTCTTGTCGGGCATCCTTATCAAATCTGATTCCTCCAGGATAAACATGTCCCTTTTCGTGAAGGCGAAGCAATTTCTTTCACCAATCCATTTCTCTTTCAATGGGCACACAAAGTCCAGGCGTCGTGGGTCACCGGCACCGTCATAAGGTCGCAAAGATGTATGATCCTCGAGGAAGTGGTCCACCGCAGCATTCCACCCTATGCTCACTAGTCGACATTCCAACAGCTTCTTTCCAGTGAGGTGCCTGTACAGTTGGGGAAGGGCCTGCCCCAACATCCAGCCCGTCTTCCATGGGCGGAGGATGGTCTCAAAAAGCTGACACGTGTTGGTGCAGTTCCACAAGTCATTCGGATCGGGCACCTTCCCAAGGATGATAATCCAAACCTGGGAATGGAATGAAATTGAAACAAGACATATTGACATGTTTTCAGTATCACTTTTAAAATTCTAACTGCGCAATTAATAACTTAATTTAGTCCGTCATTTCATTTACCTCCTCTGGAAATACCTCCACCGCCAGCTTCCCGAGACTCAATTCACCCTCCTTCTGACCACCTTCCCCAAGATCCTTGCCATCCGCGTCCTTCAAGTTTTGGGAAGAAGGGATTTGGGTGCCACATCCTTCAACAATACCGCTGGATATCTTTTCTCCTCCAGCAGCATCAGCCACCTTCATAGCCCTGATCGTTCGCAATATCTCTTCCACATTCACATTCGGAACCTGCTTCACCACGACAGAAGAACCGTCATTTGACCCCATCCCGACCCCTTCTCCTTGCTGACGCTGAGAGTCCCCTTCAAGCCCAGGCTCCCCAAAAGTGGAGGAAGATGAAGACTTCCCCTCCATATTTAACTGATGCTCAGTGACACCACCGTCACTCTCATCCATCTGGTCAGCCATAACTGGAAGGTAAATCAAAAACAAAAATAGTTTATTATTGGCAAAAAAAAATAAAAACAATTAATTAGTTTCTCAATTAAATTAAATGCTAGTCCAATTCATATACTTGTTTGTATGTACCATTTCTTTACGGAAACAAACATTTAAAAATAAAAATATGTTCAGAGAACTAACCCAAGTAACTTTCTTCACCACCAATCACCAATGACCAACCAAATCACACCAAACTACAAACTGACAAATCTGGTTTAAATAATTTAATTATATACACAATCGCAGCACAGCACACTACAAACTCCACTACTTTCCCGGGAATGCCGAGAATTATTATAACTAGCGTTTTGTAGTTCTTAAAATGAGAAATTAAAATTTATTTTAATTGTCCGGTTTCCTTCCATGAACAAAAATCAAAGTATTTTAAGGAAGTGAAAATAAAAAAAGTGAAGAGAAGAGCAACAATAACAAGAGGAAAGTGCCATTCAACAGGTAGGGGGAAATGAAGCTAGAACAGCTGTTTACTCTTTACGGCTCGTCTCGTCTGCAGATTTGATATGAGACAGACTGAGACAAAGACCAGCAGCATTTTCTTGAACATCTTTGCATTTGACATGATATGACTTTGAGATGAGGTGTTGGCGTTGCGTTGGCTTGGTGTTCGTGACCTATGATATATGACCCGGTTTAACCTGCAATAATGAATTTAACTCGGTTTATGGGGTCCTACATGTTTGACTAAAATTTTAAATACAATGTAAAGTGTATTAAAATATTTATAATTAAATTGAAGTTGGGATAATTTATGCTGGTCTCTCTTGTTTTGTCATTTGTGTATAGTTGATTGTGAGTGAGGCTAGTCATAGTCAAGTTTAGATTTGAAGATTTCTATAATGTTCCCGGTTCAATTTTGTATTGAATTATGACTGACCTGGTTTTCCTTTCCGTTAACCTTTTTGGCATATTAGCAAAATGAAATGAGTAGATTTGGGATGGGAAGATGGGATGGGGCACAATGAGAAGGCAGCTTAGTTCAGGTAATTAGGTTAATTTGGTATTTAGGTAATCATAAATAATGCTATAATATTATAATAATAACTGGACCCAACAAATTTTAGTGCAGAATTTAATTATCTGGCATTTATTCACTCAAAAGAGAAGACTTGGCATTTTGGCGAGTTGCTTCTTACCAAATAGAATGAAATGTAATATCAGAGGGAAGGAACTGAAAATGAAACAAACAACATAAACCCTCCATAACGTAAATTAACTTCCTCAACTAGTTAGATAATCGATAAGATATAAGATGGACACAGCATTTTAATCTAGAAGTCGTCACTCATAACATAATTATAACTAACTGGACTTCAAACAAATTTCTAACAAATCTTCTGCATAGTTGATGATGACGCTGGTCATCCCGGGCATCTGCATCATGTTCACCGTTACCGAGGCGGAGGTTGGGAAGGGGAAGAAGGTCAAGAAGCTCCTCACAAAGCTTACTGTGGATGGGAGGGTGGAGGTAGAAGATGGGGTGACAGGAAGGGAGATAGCTATCAAATCAATGAAATATACAGCTATATAAGTATAGTCATTTGAATGTGGAAGAGTATATTGCTTCAGAATTGAATGTAAAATTACAAATAAATGCCTATTATCATTCAAGTTGAGTTTGTTAAAATAAAATTTAATTCAATTAAAATTCAATTTAAATTTACTACTCCCCTTTCCGTTTACCATTGAGCTAGAGCTACAGCATAACTGCAACTGCAACCGTACTTTTTATATATAACATTTTCTTACTAATCATTAAAATTGTACGCATTGAATTTGCCTACAAAGAATGGACCACCCAATCGTCAGGACAAGTAACGGGATGCCGCAGGTCAAATAATCCAAAGCCATATAAATCCTGTGAGCCATACATGAATTTCCTGAGATGAGATGGGATGAACATGGGTAGTTAACCATATGCTAAAATGATCAGGGACTCTGGATAAGGTTCTTAATGGTCTTCCTGTAGTCTCCCGAAGTTTCCCCAGACAGTGCCTCCACCAACTCCATCCCTTGGGTTTTGAAATACATCTGCTTGATCACCTCCAGGTCGAGCTCACTCCTGGACACGAGGATCCGGATGAGGGGGGAGTGATCCCTGCCCATGCTTTTCAAAGCGAGCTCAATCCGGTCAGCAAAGTAGAACTGTTTCCCTTTGGCAACCTTGACAAATGTCAAGAGCCCGGTTTTCAACTCCCCCGAAAACCTCTTCTCGATAATGTCATCCAAGCTGAGAGAATCTTTTGCATAGCCGTACCGTATATCGTGCTCCCTCCGAATGAGCCGTAGTTGAGCCAATGGCTGATGAACAAACTGATGGATAAAGGCCTCCTCATCGGAATCCCCCCACTCCTCCGCTTTTCCTAATTAATTTTTTTCAAGCGAATTGAATTAAAATTGGTTTGAAGGAAGGGATTTTTTCCTTTCATTTTTGTATTCCTCACCCCATTCATGCACTTGTGTGGCTTGTTCCTTTGCCTTTTCAAGATTGATATCATCCTCATCTCGGGAGCTCTGTGAAGTGGTAATGGGATGATTCAAATTAACTGAAATGGTATATGAATTTGACTCGACTAAACTAGGTAGGTAGGATTGGAATTAGAAATGACCACCAAACGCTTACACTGGAGCATGCATGGAGGAATGGGGTGAGCATCTTTTTGTAGTCATCCGAAAGTTGGCTCTCCACCCCGTCCAACAGTGCCTGGTTATAGGTGCTCTCATAGATATCCGAAATTTGGCTCACTTCCTCGTAGGTCCGGACGCATACGAGCTGATGTAGCAAATTATATAAGTTTTTAAAAAAAATTGTAAAATACACCCTTTTATACATTTTTAATAACAACTAATTTTAGCCAAGCCACCTCAGTTATTGCACCATAGTCCGGTCCGCTGGCTCTCATGGCGTTGTTGAGCTCCTTGGCGAGGTAGACCATTGGAGGCTCCATCAGCGCCAGAATTAGCTTCCGAAAGTTTCCGGAGAGCTCGCTAGTCAAGTCTTTTACGAGATCCTGTTATATGTTGAGGGACTGGTATAATTATAACGTGATTGGTAGGAGTGAGCTCAATTTATTATTATTACTCTGTTAAATTCCGCAGTGAAAGCCTCCGAAATCTCTTGTCGTTGGGAGTTGGTCCGATTTGGAATGATCTCTATGATCCGATCCTCATCAGTTCCCAGTCCTTTCATAGCCTTCCGAAGGACCTTGGCGTCTTCGACAGGGTCGAATCTTGGGAAGGGCACGACTGTTGGCCCCTAAAAAAACATTGAAACATTTAGACATGGCACTTTATATATTTATTTTTACAACTTACCGAGCAATCCCAATCCGCCATTGTGCCTTATCTTAAATTCAAATGTTCCGGGAAATTAAATTGCACAATTCAATCAACCTTAGCTCGCTAATTAATTGGGAGGCTTAATGTTCCACCAATGCAATATTGGAGGACTCTGCTTTTGCTTCCACTGGACTGAACTGAAAGGAAGGAGCAGGAGGGAGTTATTGTGGGAAAAGGTGGCTCGTTCTTTTATATTTATTTTTGTTCGCTTTTTATGTTCGCTATAGAGCGCAATATTACGCCAATGCGTGCACTTCGCTGATGCTGGACTATGGCAGTGGGAAGAGGAATGAATTCCTGCATTTCTCTCTTTCCCTTTTCCACAAGGTCAATACTACACAATACTGCAGATAAAATCCAGTCTAGCCAAAGTCCAAACAATCAATAACCGAAATTCCTCTTTTGTCCCAGTTTATCAGATTAGGTTGTGCATGACATATTTTTATTTTCCACGGTGCGGACTCTCCATCCTCCAGATTTTTCATATAAATAATTTCTCGGTGTGGGAAGGGGAAAGTTTAAGCCAAAGCGAGGTAGGCAAGTGGGTATTTGGGAGGCATGCAGAAGAAGATTAAAAGTTCATAAAAAGGAAATCATTACTTTCACAAAATTACGAAAATGATATACATAAAACTCCACCGTCATCATCATCAGCAGCAACCTCATATAAAAAAATGCAAAACTCTGAATACATTAAAACAAACAAATATTTATTTACTAGTACTGCTATCAGTGCTAATAAGTAACCCACGATACAAGGCCGCCTGACTATAGAGATATATGCGACAATTTTTGGTTAGGTCAAGGTGGATCAGATTTTTAATGGACTGGAACAGAAATAGTTAACTACAGTTGAGATAAAATGTATTATTTAAAGCAGACTATAATTACATGAGATGGAACATTTTGTGCAAGAAACTGTAATTATTATTGGTATCTTAAGAATATTGCAAGTTGCAACATGATTATGTTTATTCTACATTTGATATTTAATTATTTTGTTTTGATAGAATTAAAATATATGAAGTTTAGTTAAATGCCCTTATTCTCCCAGTTCTCACGATGCCCCAGTCGACTCATTTAGGGACCTTATAGAACGCAACCAAGAAGCTTCTAACCTGAAAGGGCTTGAATGTGGCTTGGAAAGCGTTGTTTTGTGTCGGGACATCCGCCCCAGGATCTTCCAGCCCGTTGCACTCCGTCGCCTTGATGATGGGGAAACCCAAATTGAGTCTGCAAAGGGAATATCGGAAGAAAAAGGAGATAAATTATTTTGTTTCATTTAAATATTTAAATCAGATCAAAAGTAAGACGCGTAAAAATTAAATTGTAATAGTCCATCTTACGTGGCATTATTAGCTGATCCCCCTTCGCTTTCAGAACAAACTTGACCTCACAGCGTCCACGGCGACTTTCACCGCCTCCACCACCACAGCAGAGTGATTGCAAGTGACCCAATTGGCAGGCAAATTATTAAATCATACCCTCAAAATAATTAAGCAACCTTAAATTAATTATCTTTAAAAAAAAGCGCAGCGAGGTGTTTTCTTTCATATTTTTTGCATTATCTGACATGATATTAATGAAATTACTTTGACATGAGGCGTTGCGTTGGCTTTTGGCTTGGCGTTGGCGTTCGTGACCTACAAGTTTTGACCGCGTGTTTAAAAAATTGCAACAATGAGTTTAACTTAGCTTGTGTGTGGCCTAAATGTTTGACTAATTTTAAATGTAATTATGTATTGGAATATCCAAAATTAAATTAAAGTTATGGTAATTCCTGTCGGCCCCTCTTATTTTGTGTATAGTTGATTGTGAGGTTAGTCATAGTCAAGTCAACATTTGCATAATGTTCACCGGTCTATTTTATCCAGAATTATGACCTGGCTTTCCGTTAACTTTGTCACGACAAAAGGACAGGTTTGGAGAGATGGGATGGGGCACAATGAGAAGGCATTTTAGTTAAGATAATTTGGTATATAGTAATGCTACATAATACTATAAAAATAAAAATAATATAATTATAATAACTGGACCCAACAAACTTTAGTGTGCAAATTAATTATCTGACATTTATTAACTCAAAAGAGGAGACCTGGCAAGTTGCTTGTTAACAATAACAACAAAATGTAATATCAGAAGGAAGGAACTGAAAATGAAACAAACAACATAAACACTCCATAATGTAAATTAACTTTCCACAACTAGTTAGATAATCCATAAAATCAATAAGATAGACATAACATTTTAAATATGGAAGTCGCCACTCGCAGCATAATTAATCATTATACTAACTGGACTCAACAAATTTTAAGTAAACGATTTAATTTAAGTATTTGACACTTATTACGACACAAGTATTCGTAATTCATATATTGTTTAACAGCAAAATGTAGGTAATAAGAATAAACTGAAAATGAAACAAGAAAGGATACAAACAATACATTCAAACATGACTTAAAACGAATTAACTTCCCCCCCTCTAAGATAATCGATGAGATAGATTCATTTTATTCTTGTTTTGCTCCTTCACGATCTCCTTCATTTGCATAAGCTTCATATTCCTCTCTGGTGAACACGTCCCACTGGAAACTGAAGACCTTCAGGCGGGGCAGCTTCTCCCAGATGTTGGACTTGTACATTTGGCCATCAAAAATGTACTCATTTACATCAAGCATCTTAACGGGATCTTTCAATTCTCTACCCTCAACCTCCTTCCGCAAATCAGCAATGGGCCAGAGACAACATTCATGATGATAACCATTGAAACGGTAATCACCGTGTTTCTCCACAAAGACATTTAGATTTTCCACGAGTGGGAAGCAACGCACCACGAAGTCCCAGTTCCAAAGAGGGCGCACGTTACCTGGGGGTGAAAACTCCAGGTTTTTAATTTTTGATGGGGGCGATGAGTCGGTATCAATATCAAACTTCAATGATGGGGGTACTCCGACTTTCAATTGCCGAACGGGTCCAACGATGCGAATTACACTCAACCGGGTTGTGGACGCCAGCTCGTTGATAGCTTCCAGCAAGTGGTCACAGCTCACATCTACTCCAGGCAGGTTTAAAATTAGCTTGCAAAGGTTCGGCATCCTTACTCCGCACAAGAGTTTCAAGTCCGTTCCGGTACGATACGTCTCGTCCCATTGGTTGCTAAACTTGACTCGTTCAAAATCCACGTGAAGTTCTGTCAGGTTAGGCCAGTCCAACTGACGCGCTCTCTCCCACGGTCCAGACTCAAGGACGAGTTTACGGATCTGCAAATGATGTCGCTCCATTAACGCTTCCATCACATGATCGCAAAACGCATAATCCCGCCAGGAGAAGGTTTCCAGTTTTGGAGCACAAGGAAGAGATTCAGGGTCGATGTTAACGCGCAATTTTTGGTCGAGATAGCATGAGCCGATGTTATCCATGCTAAATTTCCGGAGGTTGGGCAGGAGTTCAAACACCTTCGCAGTTAAGAATTCGACCATTCTTCTTGGCACCAACAAGTTGGTTCCGTACTCGTAATAGAAGCTGATGTGCAAATACCAAATTCCTTTCCCGTACAAATCTAAAAGCCTGTAGAGCCTATCCCATAAAAGTTTCTCCACCTCATTCTGACCCTCGTCGTCCTCCCCTACAAGACGACAACAAGCCATTAGCCTTAAGGTCACGTATCGACCGATGAATGGATTCCGCTTCTTGTCGGGCATCATCGCCAAATACGAGTCATCGACGTTGAATGTGTACCAATTCCCGAAAGTAAAGTAATTTGGTTCACAGATCCGTTTCTCTTTCATTGGGCAGACAAACTCCAGGCGTCGTGGGTCACGGGCACCGTCATAAGGTCGCAGAGATGGATGATCCTCCAGGAAGTGGTCCACCGCAGCATTCCACCCTTTGCTCACCAAGCGACATTCCAACAGCTTCTTTCCAGTGAGGTGCCTGTACATATAGGGCAGGGCCTGCTCCAACATCCAGCCCGTCTTCCAGGGGCGGAGGATGGTCTCAAAAAGCTGACACGTGTTGGTGCAGTTACACAAGTCATTCGGATCCGGCACCTTCCCAAGAATGATCCTCCAAACCTGGGAATGAAATGAAATTGAAACAAGACATATAGACATGTTTTCAGTATCACTTTTAAAATTCTGATTGCGCAATTAAATTAAATTCAGTCAGTCATATCATTTACCTCCTCTGGAAATACCTCTGTCGCCAGCTTCCCGATACTCAATTCACTCTCCTTCTGGCCACCTTCCACAGTTTCCGCCTTCCCAAGATCCTTCCCGTCCTTCAAGCTTTGGGGAGAAGGGGCTTGGGTGCCGCCACCTTCAACAATACCGCTGGACGCCTTATCTCCTCCAGAAGCATCAGCCACCTTCATAGCCCTAATCGTTTTCAGAATCTCTTCCACATTCACAGTTGGAACCTGCTCCACCACGACAGAAGCACCGTCATTTGACCCCATCTCGATCTCGCCCCCTTCTTCTTGTTGACGCCGACGCCGCGGCTCCCCAAGAGTCGGTGACGCCATCGTTGAGGTTGATGAAGCCTTCTCCTCCATGTTTAACTGCTCGCCAGTGACACCACCACCACCACCCGCATTCACCTGATCAGCCATAACTGCAAAAGAATAAAAACAGTTAAGTAATTGCACAATTAAATTAGATGCAGTCCAGTTCATACATATTCCTGGCTATGGCAGGCAGGTGGTCATGCTATTTAAAAAAAACTAATGTAATTGTGGAAACTTAAACATTTAAAAAATAATTAAAAAAATATGTTAACTAAAGATCTAATCCAATTAACTCACCAACTTCAAACGTACACAACCACTCACACCAACTACTGACGATGAGCCCCTTCCTTTCGATCCGCAGACGTATTTTAATTAATTTGATGACAATCCTAAAATGAACAATTAAATATTTTTTTAAAAAATTTGTTTTCTATTTCCAATAACAAATATTTCGCAACTTCAATTCAAAATTTCAAAAGCACCCTGAATAAGGTTATAACCAAATAATATAGAATAATTAAAAATTAAGTAGAGTAGAGTAGTAGAGAGATAATTATACTTATTAATTATTACCGAAACGCTGCTAATTATCAATTAACAAAAACATATCCAATACCACATGGTAGTTAACTCCACCCCCGTCAATTTTCCTAGACAGACTACTGGGACTGGACTGCCGACAAGACATCTGTCGCACGATAACCACTTTTCAAAAGAGCCGCGGTGGAAGTGGGGCATTGTGCAACACCCGAAGTACATGCATACAAATACGCTGAGAATGAAAGGGCAGGGAAAGTGACGCTTGGCCTTTGTTTCATTTTTCATGTCATGAAATGAATATATGAATTATGGCTGATGTGATGTGATGACTGACTTGATATGAGATTGATTTGGGAAATATAATCATAATCATACATGGAGCAAATGTTAATTGACATGTTTAAAATTGTTTTATTGCTTAAATATTTAATTTGGGATCCTCCCGGTCCGGATGTGGACTGCTCCATTTATGGCTTCTGCGGACCAACTTTCTATCGGGAAACTGGCTGATCTTCCTGCTCATTCTACTGGCCCTGCTTGTTTCAGTTGATGAGTCCCGAAAGGGGATGAAGGCTATGCGGAAAATGGAAGTTCAACTTGGTCGTGGATACAGTTCTTGAACCGTCACCAAATGACCCTAGAGCAGAGCAGATTGAGACCATGAGTAGGGCTTCATCTGCATGTGATGATACTATGATACTTCCCATCAACTCGTCAATTTCATTCCATATGTGTGAGTAAACACTTTTGAAGTAAGCAAAAGTAATAGAGAAAAAATAAGTTTTTAGTTATTATTCTGGAACTTTCAGGTTTTGCATATATACGAGTTGGCGTAGCCAGTAATTTTCCATGGTCCATGTTTGTCACAACACATAAGCCAAGTCCATATAGCCATTATCAGTAACAATTTATCATATAGATAAATAGGTTTAAAAAAAGCTGGGTCAAAGATTCCATTCGTCATATTATATCACGTAAATATTTGAAAGTACTTTTGCATAATGACCAAAATCCAATATAACTGACTTGAAATGGAAATGTCCAATACTCTCTACACGACTTGTACATAGCCATTTATAAGATAATATGAAACATAACCCTTTTCTTAAACATAACCAGTTTATAATATAAGGTGACTTACGATTAGGACTTTTTTTTAGTCCCTTTACCCGATTTATTTCTAAAAAGGATTTGTTTTTACTACATTAAAAGATATACGATGTGTAAGTTAAAAGGCAAACCGGAGAGTGAAAATAGATGAGATGCGAGATGAGGATTTTCCCACACCACAAATCTCAAATATGAGAATGGGACCTTGTTCAAGACATTTCCCTCGTGAAAGATTAAGAGCTCAAAGGAATAAAAATGTTCACATTACTTTAGCCATTGTTTGCTGTTGTGCTTGTAAAAGTCGTCCATTCTAATTCTTAAAATATCTTTATTCTTTAATGCACCAAAACTTCTTAAAACATTCAATCCTTTCTTGACTTGGCCAACTATGTGGTGATAAGAGAATATAATGACATGACTTCAACTAACAATACAATTGGAAACATGAAAAATTCTACTGCTCCGTACCGAGCATAAGTACTTATTTCAAAAAAGTAGTTTAGGTCATTTGAGTGTAGAATTTTAATAAGAAAAAAAAACTTGGGAATAATCGTTGAAAAAAATAAGAACGGTTACAGTATTTAAGCCAGTATTTCAATCTGTCAGGCCCAGTTCTGTACCAGAATTGAGTCTGACCACATCGATCCATCTCTGCTCACTTCAAATTTTCAAGTTTAACTACATTTTTTTTACAAAGTCCATTTCTTCCCAAATTTCAAAATGATTAAATCCATCTTTTTAACGGCTTGTTTGGTCCTTACCGTAATTGGAGTAGCTTTGGGGGAGCCTGCCTCTGTAAGTTAACTTATTTACTAAACATAATTTCTGTGCGTAGTTCCACTAAGTTTAATTAGTTCCTTAACTGATTTCAGAGCATTTTGTTAAACCTTTCTATAATTATTTGTTTAGGATGGGGACGCCCGTGCAGGAAGCTACATCTGCCCCCTCCACACCAAACCGGATGGGGGCCCTGGTTGGACGCCACCCAGCACCTGTAACGATGCCTGCAAGGCAAGGACGGATGGGAAGACTGTCGCCTGCTGCTGCAAGGAGTGTGGGACCTACGGGAACGGCTC
>JAQIXQ010001812.1:0-12746 GCA_034700485.1 Pseudosinella alba | reverse complement strand
ATGACTATGACGTTGAAGTATGACAGTTTTTCATTTACGACAATGTAAATTAAAATTTTGACCTTTGATGATAAATATAGATATAAATTGAATGTCGATAGATAAGATGGGTGAAATATGATAAAAATAAAAATGAGCACAAATAATTAGTATATATCTTGATAAGCATTTTACTTTACTCTCAGAGAAAAATAGAATGTTGTAATTCTCAATTTTTATTTATCCCTGTTTATATTTTTTTTTCATTGACCTCGCTCTAATTTTTACGCAGTACTGATTTGGCGGGTCAAATATATTATGCTGTGTTTGATTTATGTAGGAAAAATCTTTGCTAAATTTTGTTGTCTGAACTGAAGTGACTGTAGGAATAATGGGCATAGGCGATGGACTTCCTGACATGATATGACTGTGGATGACATAATATAATTTGCCCCAAGGAAGAAAATAAGATGAAAATATAAATCCGCCAATAAAGTGAAAGTAGTTTTTATTGAGATGATTAACTAGTTATATATTGATTTTCTACCCACTGTAATCTACAAATCTCCATCTATTTATTTATACATATCTCCTCTCCAGCCATAATTATACCAATGAGGTATACTTCTAGAGTTACATTCCGAATCACGATTGGGCTGTGTGCTCCTTAAAAACCATGATTTGTTTTTGGCCTTTGATTCTAGTCATGTGCATTACGAAATCATGGACGGTAAGATTGAGACTATAAAATTGTAATTTTAATATTTGCTTGCACTGTTCAAGAAAAACTTGCAAGTTTAGACAGCATGACTTGCGATGCGCATTAATTGAAAAATAAATTTATTTTTGGTTCAAGATGAATGTGAAGTAATTGATTCCCTATTGCATGCAGCTTTGCTGTATTAAGGGTGAAAATATGATGAAAATAAAACTCGGCATAAAAAAGTAAATTATATTGGAAGGATTACGTATAACAAGTAATTTATTATTTTCTACTCATGATAAGAAACACATTTTTCTTGTTATTTTGTAGATAATTAAAAAGTAATTAATGACTTAATTTAGTTCATAAATGATATGTTAATTCTCAAATTCCCCCTCCCCGGTGCTCATGCTCGGGTTTAGATTAAACCTGCCTACTCATCCGTTCGTAATTCATCTTCAGCAAAACTGAAAATGATTTCACTTCACCCCAAAGTAAACAAACATAAACATAACTCATTAATTTCATCATCTTCAACATTTCATTAAATACTACCGTCAAATAACCATGGTTGATTTTGATGAGCGAAAATCACTTGGGCCATGGTAGTCTCCAGCTCCAGATTCACATCATCAAGGCCCTTGCTTGGCTGGAACATTTCATCCCAACCCAACTGGCTGGAATTCAACAAAATATGACCCATCCGAGTCCCGTTTAATTTCAGGCAATGATACTCCCGGCACCATGGTAGCCAAATCCGCCCCCTCTGGTAACTCCTCGACTTCCGGGGGACCTCGCATCATCAGTCCACCCTCGGCATCCACCCCAAGGTCCAGAATTAGCATGATGTTATCCGGGATATCAAAAGTCCAGTGGTCTTCTCCTTCCTCAGGGGTGACGGATCCCACAAGAATCAGGCGTTGGACGTCCCTGTCTCCCACAGCTTCCGCATGGTGGTCCGGGTCTGGGTCTCCTCCGGTAACGTCTTCATAAGCTCCGGGGTCGGATTGTATGCAAGTGGTTGATCTAGTCGCGTCCTCGCAGGATTCATCAGTGCCGGGGGAAGAGCCTGATCCACTTTGCTTGAAGGTCCTGACATATTCCTAAGTTTGGGATGAGAAATGAAAATGAAGCACGTTATCAGTCAGGCGTTTACAATTCTTTAACAATGATTACAACAGTAATAAAAACAATTAGCCCTAATTTGAACTCACCTTCCTAAAGAACCCGGGTGAAATCTTGGTCCAATTACTGATATCCGCTGGAGTCACTGGTTGGTTCCGTGTTCGTCTAGTCTCCTCCGTCATGAATTTGGCCAGTCCATTAATCCATTCATCTGACCCCATTTCCACAAAGCAAAATTCTTCCGGGTCCGCACGTATCATGTCATTAAAGGCTTGGACCCTCATCTTCCTCTCTTCAGTGAAGGACCTTGACTGTCTGGTAGTCCTGGGGCAAGTGGGGACCACTCGCTTTCGGCTGATCAGTTTAGTAGATGTTGATGGCGGCTTCTTCTGGGGAACGGTCCTGAACCTGAAAAAGTAAATAGAAAAATAAGCATAGGTTAATCTACCTAATTGCCAATTAGACATATTTATAAAATGTGTTGATGACTTCCTCCTTCAAAAATAACATAATTATATGCGTACTTGGGGGCAACAGCAACCGTTTTTGGAACTCTGGGCCTCAGTCCATATCCATGTGTGGGAGGTCGCCGGACGGTTTCCGGATTATTCTTCAGTGGCGGAGCCATAGCCATTCCTGATTCAGACTCCGGATTATAACATAATCAGACTGGAATTAATCGAACCGAGAAATCAAGAGCAAAGTAAATATCCGAAGTGAATGTGGTTGTGTCTCCGGACTTTATCCTGAGATCTCAGGTTCCCCAGTCTTGACGATCTTGACAACAAGACACCCAACCGCAAAGACTAGCAGAAAATCACGAAAGCGCATGCGCAGGATCCTGTGATATATTTTGCATATGAAGCCAAAAAAAACTCGATTCGAACAACCAGCACATTTTGAGCTCCTGAAGTCAAGTTCATAACAGAAAATCCTGATCAAATCAGGGCAGACAAAGCGACAATGCAATGCTGCACATGCGCAATGAATATTTGAGTTGGTTCAGGAATGCTATGCTAATGCTACCTATCTGGATGTAACTTATCAAAAGAAAAGTCGAATGCAACTGCCAGCCTGATGAACTAGGGGATTGGTTTAATTAAATTCTAAAGTTTTAATGCATGATGATATGATGATAATATGCTATAAATATGCGAAATGATAATAATACAAAAGAACAAATTAATGGTGTATTTTATTTTATTTTATTTCATTGAGCAGTTAATTTCTTGATTTCCCCCAAAATCAATTCATTTCATGGCAGAGGACCAACAGACAATTTTAACATCATCTTAGACTTACTTTGTACTCCGCTAGCCAAACCAGCAATAACGAAGGCAACATTAACTATTTGCCTTCTAAAATCAGTTCATCGTTAATAGGTAAGTAATTTTTGCAGGGGAAGTGAGCCGGGCCCCAGCAGCATCTAGATAAGATAATTATCTAGGAACAGAACATGAACAAGAGTAATTAACGGCAATTTAATTAAGTCATTCTGTTAGAGGGAACCCACCGAGAGTTTGGGTCAGACCTTCTACTAGAAGACGACAGTGGTTCAGATCAGTTTCAGGACAATTGCCCTCTGCCTCCGCCTTCTCCATTAGTTTAGCCAAGAGGTAGGTAAAAAATTGGAGTGTGGCAAGGGTAGCCGGAAGGGAGCCTTCCTCCATCATGTAGAGCAGGACGGAGTTTATATCTCCAGCACAGTCAATGTTCCAGATTAGCTCGGGAAGCTGGTCAGCGATTGGCAGGGTTTTAGCAGATTGGTCTGGGGATACTTGATCCTGGTCATCGGAAGTAGTCTGGAGGGGGAAAGTGGGACCCACCTCAGGGTTGTCCACAACCTGCAAAGTTTCAGGTTCCGGAGAGCCGGCTGGAATAAAACAGGATTCTGGCTCCGGCTCTGGCCCAAATTGCTGGTCATTCAAAGTGTCAGTGACAGTCAAGCTTGAAGCGTCAGCGTCAGCATCAGTCTCTGGATTCCGAGGGGGCGTCAACGACAATTCCGTCGTGACTGATTCAGAGTTCTCCTCGACTTCAGACAGTGACGATCTTTGCCCCGGAGAGTCCAAGCTAGAAGCATCAGACTCTACCTGCATTTCCGACTGACGTGGTCGCATTACACCGGCCTTGTGGTCTGCCATTCTCTGCTCCATAATTGAGATAGCCATACTTAGGAGATTGAGACCCTCGGGCTCTTCCTCGGCGACATCATCCTCAGAGCTACGTTGACCATCCATCTCGGTTCCGGTCACTGGTTGGGCGTCGCTCTCAGCTTCCCCCAAAGTGTGACTGCTGCTCACGCCAGAGTCCTCGGAGACTTCGGGGGAGTCGGATTCCGTCGAGTTTTCGGAACCGCTTGGGGCAAGGGAAGCTCCAGTCGAGTCCGGGGGTGGTCCGTGGCTTCGAGCGACCCTTTCCCGTTCCTAGTTGAGCAAAGACAAAGAAAATAAAACTCGTCATTAATTATAAAATTATATTAAGAGTAGAACCAAATAATTATGCAATATGTACTTGAAAAATATATTTATATCTTACCATTTTAAAAAATCCAGGTGAAGTTTTCAGCCAGTAAGCAACATCAGAGCGGGTGGCCTGGAAGTGCTTTGGCTGGTTCAAGAATTTGACCAGCTCGGAAATCCACTTGGGGGAGCCCATTTCCGCAAATGACTGTCCCCCGGGGGGTGAACTCATCATGTCATTAAACGCCTGGATCTTCTTCCTCTTGTCATTCGTCAACCGCTTTGGCTGCCTTTTTGGGTTAGTGACGGGAAATATTTCATTCCGGGAAGGTTTTGGGGCGGCTGGAGACTGACGCTTCATTTCCTGCTTCCTGGAAAAAAAATTTCAAAAAAATAACAAAATTAATACATATGAAAGTAAAATCGTAATTAATAAGTAATTATAGCAGTTTTTAAATTCACAATAAAGTAAAATATACTTACTTAGACTTGGCAACTGCCCAAGTCCTTCGGTCAAAAGTTTTTGGTCTGAGGGACCCAGTCATACTTCGCGTGACATGGTCATGACCAGAAGGTTCGAGAGGAAGGTATCCTCCTACCTTTGACATTGGCTCAGCCATCTTCGCAAGTTGCCCCGCAAATAAATTCCCAATTTAGTCAAGGCTAGGATCACAAAGTGAACGCAATTGACTTGACTGTCTGGAATCTGGGATAGACCGAAATCTGAAAATTCAGAACAGAAGGGGAAAATTCTCAAGTTCTGACTGAATGCGAGTCAAGGATTTTCAGAAATTACTGGAATCTCTTGGTCCAAGTCTCCGTTGGCATGTCCGGATCGGGTGACAACCAACCTCAATATGACCCGTGACCTCCTGAAACATGGCCTTATATACTCGACGGAAAACCCGGTTTCTTAAGGGCCGTGGACACTTTTCGTAACGCGCAGTCGCACTTCCATAATAACTACAATGCGCTATGGAGGTTTTCGCATGACAATAAAGTGAATCGATTTCAACTCAACTCGAATTCTCATTTCGTGAAAACAATATATTGTGTTGAAGAAAGTCGAGAAAGTTACATAAGCCAGCATAAGGGAAAGACAATGATGATAAGACATTTAGATTCTGTTTAGGATTTCCAATGCGAGTTCGAGTCAATATGATTTCTAAATGCTCATTTGCTTAATCGTTTAAATCGGCAAACATTTTCTATGGCCAGGTCATATCAAAGCGAGTAATATGCAGGAGACCCATATTAATGAGGTTTTTTGTTCAGGCTCATGTTATGTCTCGAATCCACCAAAGTGACTCTGCATCCATTCAAATGAACTATTCGTCAAATGACATGCAAAATAAAACACGTTGAGTCGATTTAATTCCTGATTTGGCTTCGGGTACTATTCTAATATGATCTCAACGCGCAGTCGCATATCCATAATAAGCTATATTGATTTTCACTGGTCAGTAAGTGAAGCTTTTTCAACTCGACTCGAGTTCTTATTTTCTGTCAAGAATAGATTGGAATAAAGAAAGTCGAAGAATGTTATCTGTGCCAGAATGAAAAAAGCGGATGATAAGACATTTCCATTCTGATTAAGAACTCGAACTCGAAATTGCTCAATAAATATTCGAAAATCGAGTCGATACTGATTTTTGATGTTCATTTGCTAATTTGCTTAAAGCGAGAGTTCTTAAAGTTAGAAAATTTTCATTTTCGGTGATTAGGTCATACGTCATGCATGAGCCTTTGTGAAAAGGATACTAATTGATCATTAGCTTACATAATATAGATTATTTCATGTCTCGAATCAACCAAATGGACTCTTTGTTCATTCAAATGCATTATTTATCAAATCGAACACAAAATGAAATACAATGAGTCGATTTAATCCCGTCTTAAAATTTTCACATTGGCCCAACCCCAACTGCATTATTTTATGTTTATGGATGACCACATATTAAGATTACTTCATGTTGTTCCCATGTAAATTCCAGTTCATTTTGAATCGCGAACCATTATATGTAAATTGTTTTGGAATTCATTTACTTTGGCATCATCTTTAAATAAAATGAGTTCGGATTTGGTCGACGTCCATATCCCGGGGGACGTGATGTAACTCACTTCTGTACACAGAAACATGTATCATGCCATGACCATGAGTACATATTTGCAATTTTAATCTCCATGATCGCATTCAGCAGCATGCAAAATGCAACGCAGCACTTCCCTCAAGAGTAATCACTAATCAGTAATCATTGATTAATCAGTATTATAGTACCACCTATTTATTCAATGACGTTAAGTAGAAAGAACGATACGATGAGTAATCTTAATCGTATATATATAAATATTGAGCTAATTTGCTAATATACTTTTTCAATATCATTTGGATGGAGTTGCTTTTATGTAGAGTAACGCTGACACATAGATAACAAGATACATGACTATTATTATAACAGTTCCAAATTTCTAATGTTATATTGACTGTTTTGAATGTTTTAATTGTTAGCATCAAGTCAACACACACCCACAATATTTAAGCCAGATAAAGGGTTTTCTGTGGCATAGCAGGGAAAAAACAAACAAATTACATGCGTCAGTGTACTTCTGTAAATTATAACAATATAATTAATATTATTACGCAACAACATTACGAAGTAATTATTATTGTTTGCTAAGCCTCATTCCTCCGAATACGGATACAAACATTTGCATAATAATAAATATTACCTAAATTGCTGTCGCGATTCTTATCTACTGCCGTTTGTTAAATTCAGAAATTTAAAAAAATAAATTAATGATATAAAAGGAGTAGGATTTGATGCAGGATGTTATCAATTCCTTCCAGATCATTTAATTGAAAGCTGAAAACAAAATAAAACTGTCAGTCCAACAACCAATACTACCAGTTTAATTACGCCAGCGATAATTGTAATATTTTTAGAGATTTCATTTAGAGTGGGGTAACTTGAGAAAAGTAAGAATGAGGTCCTTGAGCATCTTGGTTTTGGGAGTGATGTTGGCTGTCGTAGCCATGACCACGGCGTATCCCTCCAGTGAGAATAAGGCCCTTCTTCAATGTTCTTCAAGCAAGAATAAAACATAAGTATTTTTTTTTATAACTGCCTAAGGAATTTTGATAAGTAAAATCAAATCTGATCCGGATAATAATTTTTGCAACCCTTTTTCCAGGAGTCAACTGGCCAGCTTTCAGTTGTCCCGACGGGGATGAGTGGGCATGTTGGGGGAACAGCGGGAACAGGGATAGTAACTGTGCCGCCCGGGGCTGGAATGGGAACTACAGACAATTTCGGAACGACAAAGGATTCGGAAACTGTTATTGCTGTGGGGCCTGCCCGGTTCCAATTTAATTTGGCTATTGATAAATTGCAATGATAAATAGTTTGCCCGTTAAGCTCAAGCTAAAATTATTAGCGAATGTCAAAATTCAGCTTAAAATAACAATTCATTACATTATTAATATTTAAAGTTGAATTGGTTCCCCATAAAAATTTTAAAGGATTTTAATAATGACACAAAGAGTGTAGATACGCGTTTATATCTGAAATTTATATTATCGCAGCTTCTTGAACTTCCATAAACATTTTGTATCTTCTGATTCTAATATTAAATTAAATGAACTGAACAATAATGTTCTGTTTTTATTACTCATTGACGAGCACGAGCTAGTCAATCATCGTCACCATCATAAACCTTAAGTAGCATATATGGCTTATGTTTTTCATCGCATAAGTATAAAATGAAAATTAATTTAGTTGCTTGCTACCCTCCTTTACGTGACGTTATATCATCCTCATCCCATGTGAAACTTGTTCTGGCAGTTGGGGTATGGACTGGATTATTATTATACCTATGTATGATGTTTATAACTCATGATCTGTAGCTAACTTTTGTGGATCAAAATTTTGTGTTTTGCAACATCATGGATAATAATTGCAGTTATGCCATTACAATTTTAATATTCATTTGTATTTACAATGCACTGGAAATGAAGAAATCATCTAGTCCATAGTAAACTTTTCCAAGTTCCATGCATGGATATGATTTAATATGAGGGAAATGACGAAATGAGCAACCTTGATCTAGTCAGTATTCAGTATATATTTTCGATCTAATTTGACTAGATTTATATGCTAAGCTCTTCGTAGTCATGCCAAGGTTATACTCTGGTTCAAGAAAGGTTTCGCAACTTTGGACAGCGTGATCCAGGATCATGATTTAGGTACAATTTTCTCACGCTGCTGTGCTGTAATTATTTCGTTGAAGTTATAGCCAGCCAAGCCAATTTCCAACTTATTTAGTATTATATAATAGCGGCATTATTAAAGCAAATATAGAATTGGCAGAAAGTGCAAAAAATCATACATTTGAAAATAATAGTATAGCCAGCTTCACATCAGCAGTGAAGTCGATCACATTTACATTTTGCAATCATAAAATTCGCTAAAATGATCAATTTTTACACAAATTGGCCCATTCGGCAATATTTTATATTGACGATTACACTTTTCATATCCTTTTACCCCCAGTCATGCACCTCAACAAGGACTAGGTCCATTCCCCCGGAAAAACAAAAGGAAATAGATAACTTCGTCAAAAATGTATATCTACCAGAAAGTAAAATTTCAGGTATGGGGATGGCCATCGTACAGAACAATGGAGAAGTTCTCTACACAACCGGGTTTGGTTTGGCTGATATGGAAAATGGAATACCAAATGGTAATTCCACACAATTCTCAATTGGATCAGTGACCAAGGTTAAAAATTAAACTTCAATAGAAACTAGAGGCAGAATACAATCTTAATTAAATACATTAGTGAATATGAATTTAGACAATTATTTGTAATTTGCAGAGCTTTACATCATTGCTGGTTGTAAAACTTCTCCATGAAAGATTTCCAATTATGGGCGAAGCTGTGCTGGACACTCCGATCAGGGAATTGCTGCCGCAGGCAAACTTCACATTAGTTGACAGGTTCCGTTCGGAAGATGCCACTTTCCGGGATTTTCTTGGACATCGGCTATGTCTGACCCGGGAGGACTTGCCGTTAGTAGCTGATCCATTTAACACAACTGAGGAGATAGTTTATCGCACCAGGTAGGTCAAGTTCAACTCAAATTCCCTGTTAGAGTTCCTAATATGCAGTTAAACAATATTTTAGTTTTATTCAAGTGTGTTTAAATTATCATTTAAGGTATTCCAAAGAAAAATGCGGAATCCGGAGTCAGTTCCAGTATAACAATCAAATCTACGTGGTGGCTGGAGAATTGGCTGGAATTCTGGCAAACCGGTCATACGAGGATGCGGTGGATATTTACATTTTAGATCATAATTACTAAATAAATATTTTATTTGGATGGATAATTAAATAATGAATGCCGTTCTTAACAGATGCTTGACCTCATAAAAGAAATCGGGATGACCAACACATCCTTCGTCCAGCGTACGGATGACCTCACCCAAATGCCATTCCGAGCCAAACCCTACTACGTCATGGATAACGAGACCCACCCCATGAATCCTGAATTAGTGAAACGGGTCAAGTTACTGAATTCTGCAGGAGGCCTATTCGTGCCCATGAATGACATCGCTACATACATGCAATTTCACTTGAACATGGGAAAAAATCTTCATGGAAAACAAATTATTCCTCGGGATGTCATGGAATGGACCCGGAAGCCCTCCATCGCCGTTAATTCATACTCATTCAAAACTTCTGAAGAGGATGTGATAATCAATGCATTTGGTTATGGGCTCGGTCTAGGATTGAGTTCATATGATGGCTGGTCCTGCATCCAACACGGTGGCTACTTCCCTCCCTACTCCAGTCTCATGACCTTGTATCCCGATAAGGGGATTGGGATATTCTCAAGTACAAACATGGGGCCACTTTTGGTCAGCCAACAAATTCTGCATGCCTTCATTTTTGAGACGATTAAAGGAGGGAGCAACGTCACAGAGAAAGTGATGAAACTGAAGGAAAGCTTAAATGCTGCAAAGGTGAAGGGAGCTGCCCAGATCCTGAAGGAAATTGAAACTTTTAATGATACCATTTTGGAGACGGCAGAGGGTCAAGATATCGTTGGAATATATGGGAGCGGGAGTATTGGTAAAATTAATTAGCACAAAATAATGAAGTCAATTAAGTTAATTACGTGTTCCAAAATTCTTAATTTATATGCATTTAATTTGGTTGAAATTTCCAGGAGATGTCGAGGTTTCCGAACAATTCAATGGGCAAACAAACGAAACCGCTTACTATCTGCAATATGGGCGCTGGTTTAAAGGCTGGTTGGAGAAAAATGACAGCAGCGAAATTATTTTTAAGTTAACCTATGACACGGACATTGTTCAAGATAGCTATGCCCTGGGTTTGAAGATAGACTCATGCTATGTGGCTTTTGTCAATGGGACCTTGACCTTGTTTAGTCCATTAGCCGATCAGAAAATTATCATGGCTACATTCAGTGTTGGTGAAAGTTTGGATAATTTGCCAGTCGTTCCGTGGAGTCCAGATAGTTGTGGACCGGAAATAAATGAGTAATTACTCATATGAACAAATGTATAAGAATAAATTTAAATCAATTTGAAGAACATTTAACGAAGAGTCAGCAAGGCCTTAAAAGTCCCTCTGGTAATCCCCTTGAAAAAGATGAGCAAAGTCACCCTCCGAATTACCCACTGATGCTTCCCATAAGAAATCACAACCGGCTGGCAGCTCCTGAGAAATCTTTTCATGAACTTGTCCTCCAACCCATCATTCGTTTCATTCCCCCAACCACCTTCCTTCCGTTTCCACCCTTTAAGAAGTTTAATCCCTCTCATTTGCAAAACCCCAGCAAGCCACAATGTACTCGACCATATCCCCAGGAGTCCCGGAATCTCAGTCATGACTATAGCAATCATTTCCGGTCTCCACGATCCCCAATACCTGAACAGGATATAAATGCAGTAGACTGTCTGAAACATGATCAGGCCATGGACGAAAAACACGAATTGTCCCAGAAAATATGTCCCATTTGCATTCAGCACTTGGAATGATCGATAAACTTGGCGGATATTTTCAGGCGTTCGTAAAGCATCGGTTGTGATGTAGACATGTTTGGACCTTCCTGTTCCTCCTCTAATTTGGAGCTCCCCAGTTAGGAGAATAATCACATAGAAAAGGTAGCCCAGCCCAATTCCGCCCATTAGATTCAAGGTGATTCCCATGCAGCTCATGACGTATGCATGGAAAGTTATGACGAGCAGTTTAAACGGGAAGTAAAAATATTTTTCCGGGATTAGTCCCCCGATGAAAATTTCCGACCTTGGCTCGATCACGCAGAAGCTGGTGACGGAGAGCCATAAGGTTACACAGAAACAGGTATTAATGAGGAGGACAGCGTCAATTAGACGATTTAGCTTGTTCCTTTCCTTGTCGAATCCTGGCATGAATTCACCTAAACAAATATTTTATGGCTTGTACACTCACGGTTGACTTATGACTCCAGAAATAATTTAATAATTTAACTTCCTTACCATGAATATTCCGCAGTAGCACCACCGTCCCATTTAGAAACCTGCACATGTCCTTCGGGTACCAGCGAAATACTGAAAAGTTGAGGATCATTAACGACGACCCAGTAACGTGGACAAGGATGGAGTTCAATCTGTCAATGTCACCTTGCGCGTAAAATTTTACTGACTTGACCAGCAAGCACAGGAACCAAAATATGAGCATGTTGTAGCTCCGATTCATCCTGGTATGGGCAGTTTGGTCAATTTTGAAAAGTTTCTGCTTGTCGTCAAAGGATAACGTGGAGGCTCCGCATTTTCGGGACAGCATTGTGACGAAGGCCGCCCTTCTGATTAGACGATTGCTCAGCATGTTGCTATATTCTAACAAAGGTAACTCCAAAACTGACAGATTGTGAGATGACAAAATTAAAAAAAAAAAAAAAACCCAGGGGAAATATTAGCGAACTTGTGACAAAGACTGAGACACTCTATCTACGACAGAAAATAAATCCACGGATAATACGTGTTGACAATTGTCCGTATCCCCTTGTCCTTGTCATAAGATTATATATAAAAGCTAATTGGGAGTTTGTGCAAAATGGATTTCCCTTTCCGGTATAATTTTGTCCATTTACAGCCCCTAATTTAAAATAAAAATAAGTCACCTTCCAAAATTCGTAAGTGGATGATTGAATACAGTCAGGGAAGTGAATGGCCTAATTAAACTAACCAACTTCCTTGAAAATGGCAAAAGGACCATTGGTTTCCAAACGATGGTAGTTAAATTATTGTTATTGTTACTGTAGCCCAACATTTGAACACGCCTTTTCCTCGACTTGAAGGATGTGCGAAATTCCATCGGAAATTCTTTTCATGGTAGTAATTGCAAATCTGCTGCATCCCGGGATTGCCTCCCAGATATGCCCTCCCAAGGACACCCCAAGCTCTCCCATA
>JAQIXQ010001811.1:0-12752 GCA_034700485.1 Pseudosinella alba | reverse complement strand
GAAACCAGCCCCCACATTACACGTCACGCAAAAATCAAGGTTATCTGAGGAAATTGACAACTTATTAGGTATACAACTATGCAAATGCATCAAGTAAATTATGTGTACATGACTAAAGATCTTATACCTTGAATAATGACTTGATTAAATAAGGCTGGAAAAAGTATTCTTGTATTAATTTACCTAATATTTATCAGATATTGTTCATGTAATCAATCGAACGCTGGACAATGCTTTGGGAATTTGCAAATTATAGTCAGCCATCAGTTGAAGTATAATTTTATACCATCGAAATAAGCATTTTCATCGAGTGTAGGTATATGTATATATTTGGCACAAGAATAAATGTTTTCTTGTAAGTCAATAGATAACCCGTTGTGATTAGGAAATGGACAGTTCAACTTCAACTATTAACAAACAAAAACAACTAATGCGCACATTCACATAACTCTATATTGTGCTCCATATCATTCTAGATATTGTGCTCCATATCATTCTAGATATTGAGCTCCCTTGAGGCAAGAAGAACAAGAATGCATTATCCAAAGCTAAATTAAACATAGCATTTTCATATTCTGGTGTCGGATGCATGGATTTTATATTGCACACCTCTGCCATGGAGCACGAAATATGTTGAGCTTATAAGCCTCTAAATACCTTTTAAATATCTTACCGAAAAAACCCAACACTTGCCGACAGAAGAAAGGGGAAAACCGAAGCACCAAGTTAAATCAACCATGTAATGATTATTGTAGGAATGTGTGTTGCCCTCTTAGAATAGTACCCTTTCTTCTAACCCAAAACCTTCAACTCCCTAAAATCTCCACCCACCTTAAGTTTGAGACAAGTCATACTAAAATATATTAAAAAATATCGTCTATGGTCCCAACTTCAAAGTTCCACGAATAAAAGGGTGAATGAAGAGGTTGTTACTTACCCCCTTTACAGTATATCTGACGATGATGGCTAAAATAGAGCACTGTGATGTTATGTGCAAGGAATAATAGAAGATTAAAAGGCGACAACTTGACGAACCAAATGTTGGATCATCTTCCATTATGAATGATCTCAATACAATATATTTGGGTATTGTAAAAAATGCTTGAACTACATTGGATTATCCAACGAAAGTAAAATATTTCAATAGAGCTCTGCAAGTTCTGGTGGCAACATCATCATAAAGTCAGTTATCGACATCGAGTAATTCTGTCCCTAACTAACTTAACTATCTTGTTAGTTTTGCGGTTGTTTTTGTTGGAATCAAACAAAATGTCTCATATTTGCAAAGTGTGTGGCTCCAAATACCGGGATAATTGTAGGTTGGTAACCCACATGAGACGACATACCGGGGAAAAGCCATTCAAGTGCGCTTCATGTGACAAGAGATTTCACGCCAAAGCCAATTTACGGTTACATCAGACAGTGCACTTGGAAGAGAAGGCGTTTCAGTGTGATCGATGCCCTGCAAGATATAAGAGAAATGTTCATCGTTCAAGGCATATCCGACTAGTTCACTTCAAGAAGTTCAATTTCAGACATGAATGCGTATTTTGTGAAACAGGATTTGAAGAACTATCTCACTTCAAAATTCATCTCCGCTCACACACCAAGGAACAGCCATTTTTCTGCAAGGTGTGCCCCCAAGGATTCTCAGCAACGGGACAACTTAAGCGACACATTAACAGTCATCAAACAAACAGAATAAGAAACTTTAATTGTGCCCTTTGCACAAAGAAGTTTATCACCAAAATTGGTATGGAGCGACACTTACAAAGGCATTTAGGTGAGAGAGAAACCTTTAAATGTCAATTGTGCAGCAAGGCATTCAGTAGCAGCAGTGACTTGAAGCGACATCAACACGTACATTCAATTGAGCGTTCACACGAATGCCACCTATGTGACAAGAATTTTAAAACAAAGGGAAATTTGCTAGAACACATTTGGGTTCACAAAGAAGAGAAAACATTCAGTTGTATTATTTGTTCAGGAATGTTTTTGTATAAGAAAGCGTTGACTTACCATATTCGCCGAACTCACCTAGAAGAGAAGCCATTTGAATGTGGTACTTGCAGCAAAACATTTAAAAGTTCATCAGAGGTTAAAAAGCACAATGTTGTGCATACTCAACTAAGGGCATACGAATGCGAATTATGTTCAAAGAAGTTTTTCACTCGATCAGACTTATCCCGGCACATTAAATCACATTCCACTGGAAGGATTCAATGTCAAAATTGCAAACGGGAGTTTCAGTCTAACTACGGTCTGGGACAGCATAAACGGGTTTGCAATCGACAATTAATAGCGCAACGTAATTGATAGTGGCTTGGAATACCCCGTAATAATCACTTAAGATTTGGGGGACATGTTATTATGTTTGGAACTTGTATAAAGAATAATTTGTACATTTGTTTTGGTAGGGATGTGTACGAATCCGAAAAAAAGTGCTCATGTCCACTACTTTTCAAGAAATCTAAACACTTTTATATTTAATGTAAAATAAATCAATCTAAATTCTGCAAAGTAGGAATAATTATTTTTAATTTAATCTTTAAAAAAAATAAAATTATATTTTAAACAATAAAAGGAATGAATAAGTATTTCCGTCCTATTGTCTATTATGGAGTCAGTTAGGGACGGTGTGCTTAAATCTTGCATTTTACATTATACTCATGTTTTTACATATCTGTCGACGGCCAGGTGTAAGGCATTCGATAGCATTACTACGGTAACATGTGACATTTCACAAAATACCGGTTTTGCCTAACCATACAAAACTAAGTATTGATTTATGCATTCATCCTCCCCTCATTAAGTACATGTCATGAAGTGGATTTAGATAACAGACACGGTGTAATCAAAGTAAGGCAATTCAAGCAAGTTGACAACTAATTATGGAACTATGCAAGACTGCAAAGCCTGCAAACCGGCAACTGCACGTATCAATGGCACCCAGATTTAAGCAAATTATCATTTACCGCAATCAGCCTATATAACTAATCTTTCATAAGCAGCAAGCTCGCAGTTTTGTCAATGCAAAATCCTTCCAAATTGAGAGGCGTCAACTTGTCAAAGAAATTATTTGAGAAGAACTGCACCCGAATGTGGGACCATGATCGGATATGTCGCAAGAGGAATCGTCTTTCCTTGGATGTCCGCCCTGTTGAATTTGTGCTACTGGACTTTACGGGCTTTGTCAAAACTGAGATCGGAGCTGATGATATAATTCCTATAATCACTTGCTCAACCCTGATTGATGTGGGGTGAACCCTTGACGCAATTCCAAATAATGCGATGACAAAAAATATAGTATTCACCGTGACCAATAGTAGGAAACCCGTTGTCGGAAGATTGAGCTTGTCATAATATTTTATGATGGAGTACAGAGAGATGACATGACCAATAACTGAAAATACGATTGTGGAGCTTATCATGACCCCCTTCATTGACAGATTGTACAGGCCACTCAGCAACTGAATGGTCCTGAAGTTGAGGCAAAGGACGTGCTCTCTTCCAGGTGAATGTAGTAGAATATTCTCCGAGAGCAATTGGAATCGACATAGACTATGCTTCATCGATGCAATTCCAAAAGCCAGCAGCATCGTCACATGAACATGACTAATGGGTACCATGCATTCCCAAACAATCCAAGTAAGAACTGTTTGAAACAGATACATCCCGATTGTGACCAGCAATGACATTTCCCCGGTTAGCTTCAAATGGTAGAGAATGGTCAGCGGATTCAGCCCAGATTTTGGGTTCAAAACAGAAATGAACGCGATGAGCTTTGGTGTAACATTAATTGCGTACCGAAAGATGTAGCAGGTGATGAGGATGGCATTTTGCTCCATATCATACGAGTGCTTCCAACCTAACTTTTGATGTGGATGAGCCGGATTCTCCTGTTTCGTCAACTCAAGTATTCCATTCATGAAGTGGACAACCGTATTACAAATTTTCCTTTGTGTGTGGACCAACGCTGCTACAATAATGAAGATAACGCCAACTAAGATGCTCTGTAGTTGTGCCTGTCTGAGGGAACTGAACTGGTCACCTTCATTTGGTACAAGAAGAACTGAGAATGTGAGCAGGCTAAATGCAATACAGAATGTAGCATAATAAGGAGATCTGTCAAGGTAAGTCTTGTCGCCCGTCTCAAACTCTTTTTGATTTCTATTCCATCTGTATGGCTGGTATCCTACGAAGTTCTGAAACGATCGAATTGCGGAACGGAGTTTTGTGGATTCTGGGGAAGGTAACATTCCTCGAATTGTTAGTATTTCCCGAACAATATTTTGGATATAGGTCATGGTCATTACTAGATTCCCTGATTTAGCTAAATTGCCAGTTGTTATGTACTGCTCTTTACTTTTAAAGTGAGCAAAAGTTTGCACCGCAGTGTTTAGTTATAAGATTTTACAGTTTACAGAGGCACCTGATAATAAGTAAACTGCTAAATGTAAGTGATAGATATAAAAGGTCGAAACATGGAGATAGAAAAATAGACACTTCGTCAGACATTATCCATATCGTGATTCTTTGAAGTTTTTATTTCTAATTTTGCCCGTAGATATTTTTCTTTTGTTCAGATGGCGGCGTCGGCAGATAATGGACAATGTAGAAAAATGTATGTGTAGAAAAATTCGAATGTCATTTAAACCATTAAATGGGATTCTGTAAGTCAAACAAATCAATAATTGATGCTTGTGCTCGGGTGTTTGAAAAGCAGGCCAGTGCAATTTATACGACTACGGCGATTGTAACAGCTCCCATGCTCAATATTGCATTAGTGTGGCAGTGGCCAATGAAGGAGGAACTGAATAATTTACTTCGGTCAATCGTTTAAAATCATCCCCGGTAACCCATGCCGAATCGTTTCAGCAGAGCTAAAAGGCGGATTTTGAAGTCATGTAGTAATTCTTTGAAATATTAAGTGGACATTTTTAATTTACTTGAAAAACCCGGTCCCAGCCATGCAAAAATAACCATCAGTCCGAGTTGCTTACAAAGTGTCGAGGAGGAACTTTTGGAAAATGGTCTTGGCTCTGTTAACATCGCCGTATATTTTTTGTGAAAAGGCATAATTTCAAATTCGGAGTCAAAATACATTATAATGTGTGATGCATTATCCAATTCCAGCATTTTCAACCAGGGCTGAATTAGATAATATAATTCAGCGTTGCAAAAAAAAATGTTTTAAAGAAGTCGAGTCACCATCGAAGTGCTATGATATAAAATACCAATTGTACATAAATATTAGATCCCAGGGACATATGTTCATATTATTTTTGCTGGTTGTATGCAGAGCAAAAGAGGTTCCGATGAATTGAGAAATAAAAATTGAACTCAACTTTGTATTTATAATTTATATTCAATTTATTATTTTTGTGCTCGTATGTTTTCTCTTACAATATTATAGCATTACGAAAGTTAGACAATTAGTAAATCAAGAATGGTCTACAAACAAATGTGGAGAAGAAAAATCTCAAAATCTAAAGCATCCAATTGCATTTATTACCACAATATCATAAAACAGATTGACCTTTCGCATCTAATTTGTAGTCGCAAAATCCTACGAAACTATTCAATGACACATATTATGCTCATTCTCTTCTCCTTACCACTACATGCACATCAGGAGTCCTGATTCAGGACAAACAAATGACATAATATGAAATATGATATATGGGTGGAATTATCAGAGGAAAGATTCACAATAAATGAATGAAGCTCAAAGTTGCAAGGAGCCCATCGCGGAAGCGACATCGACATCCATAATTTGGTAAAAATTATGAGTTGAGCTGACCCCCTTCTCCTTAACAAACTTCATTAGCTCCTCCTCTGCAGTCTGCAGACCAAGGTGTTTAGCAAGGCTGAAGAGCATTGTGACATTATCCAAATCGCAGACCTTCCCCATCGCAAGGCCCAAGAACTCCAGGAGGTCCTCCAGTTGATATTTGGCTGCAGCATAAGTAAGCTCAACAACAACTTCACTTTCCTTCCAATCGGGGAGAAGCTCCCCAGTGTAGATGAAATTAAGTAGGGTTTCCAGGGCTTTCCCACCCAAGTCCGAAATTTGGATTAATCCATCCTTTGCTTCGGTCATGTCGGATCTCAACATGGCATCGAATACTGGGCTTCGAGCTGGAATTGAGAATAGAAAAGGACAATTAAGATAATTTCATATATGGTTACAAAATTATGTCGTATAAGAGTACTGTTAAAAGAATATGCTCATATTCTTTTCTTGATTACCTGCAAGGATCCCCCTGGCCACCGTGAACTGCTTCGTCTTATCACTTGAAATGACTTTAATATCACCGCCCGGAATCGGATTCTGAAGTAGTCCTGTAAGATCCTTCCGAGCTTTGGCGGTGAATTTCTCAAGGTACTGCTCCAATATTTCTTGAGTCTTAACTGCAGGTTGAACCAGACAATTAGGATTTGTTGGACCATACAGCTTCAGCGTGATATGAATCTCCAGCTCTTTCCGTCCCGCATTTCCATTAACATCAATCATCTTGGGAAAGCCCCGCCCATTTATCATGACCGAAATGTCCCTGAAGTCGGTTCCTAAAGTATCAGTTTTCGTAAGCAGGAATCAAAATGAGAGGGAAAGGTTAAGGTGAAATTTCTTTTCCCCATGTAAGTACTCGGTCAGTGGCCAGAGGTACATCACTTTTCATATTGATATTATTTATGATCATTACCTCCTGTCCAAGTTATCTTTCCCGCCCTGTTTTTGATTGAAAACCAAATTCGTGAGTACGAATAATCTGGTTTCGGAGTCGGGGCCTCCTGTAGTTTATAGAAGATGCCGACCCATTTCTTGTCATCCTTCTTCTCAGCTTTGAGGAATACAGTCCACGTGGACGACTGGCCGATTCTCTCCCCTGTAGTGATTTCGATCTTTTGGGAGTTGATGATTGAATCCTCCTTGAGCACAATTGGCAAGTTTTTGATCTTCCAAATTAAAGATTTTTGCTCTACCTCCACCTAATAACAAAACCAATTTTAAAACAACAAACTGGCTTTTTTTCATCACTATAATATGCTTGGTTGAATATTGAAATTGTTTAGTACAAATCAATTTGAATAAAATAGCCATTTGTCTGCAAGTTGATGTATTGATATCCCACTACCCAACATTATGAACATGGTTCAATTATCTAGCTCCCCTACACCATTAATAGCTTATCTGATTTGTATATTTAAATTCATAAGAATTCAACCACGATTGTAATATCAGAATTACATTAGCACTTACCCCAGTTTCAAATATGGGCATCCCCAAAGGATCCATTTTTTTTACTAGAGCCTAATTATTGAAAATGAGCAATTAAATTTCAACACCCAGTTGCATAATAATATGATATTATTATTATGATTCTCAAGTCATGCTATTCCCAAATCACACATTTCCTATTCCAACAGGAATAATATATCGAGGATTAGGAGAGCTGCTGACTTTTGTGGGAATGTAATATGATAATATGTGAATGGGACGAGATTTATTTCATTAATAATATGATATGCATTATGTGGTTATTGGTTAACACTATAAAAGTAACATGTTAGCACCAACTACCAAGCAAATCTAACACAACGACGAGATGACAAGACCAGAATGAATGAAATAGAGCTGCAGGCTTTTGACAGATAGAGCAAGTGTCTTGAATTTGGACTTGAAGAATGCTATTTCATGGAATACTTTGTTCATGATTTAATGAACAACACAAGTGCAGCGTTCAAGATATTAGCTAAGCTATGTATTACTCCAAGCCATTTGGCATTGAGAAAATACATGACAAGATTATGATATGTTAATATAAATGATATACAAAGATCATGCACCAATTGCCATTCTTGATTCATGGGCAGCAAAATAACAGGATAATTATTATCCGAGGATTTTAAAAATTATATTTGGTTAGTAAATTGCATACCCCAATATCTATTAACTTGGTGAAGTAATAACAATATAAAATTATTAATTTGCTATGGAACTACCTTAATTTATATTCTGAGGAAATTCAGATATACTGCAATCTAATCTTTTATAAGCAGTAAGCTCGCTGTCTTGTCGATGCAAAATCCTTCCAAATTGAGTGGGGTCAATTTGTCGAAGAAATTATTGGAGAAGAATTGCACCCGAATATGAGGCCATGATCTGACATGCTTCGCTAAATATCGCCGTTTGGTTGTACAAATTCTAGTACTGGGGCCACCGGATGAGATGCTCGGCATTTGTGAGTTGAAATTGAGTGGATGTGATATTGGTACAGATATCATTAGCACCTTAATCTTCTGCTCCACCTTGACCGATGTCGGATGAACTCTTGACGCCATGCCAAACAAAGCAATGACAATGAATGCAGCATTCACTGTGACCAACATCAAGAAGCCCATTGTCGGAGGATTTAGCTGGTCATAATATTTGATGATCGAATAGAGAGAAATGACATGGCCAACAATTGAAAATATGACGGTGGAGCTTATCATGACCCCCTTCATTGACATATTGTACAAGCCGCTCAACAACTGAAGGATCCTGTAGTTGATGCAAACAGCTTGATCCCTTCCAAGTGAATGATGTAGAATGTGCTCCGACAACAATTGAAATTGACAGAGACTATGCTTCATCGAAGCAATCCCAAATGCCAGCAGCATCGCCACATGAACATGACTTATGGGCGTCATGGACTCCCATGCAATCCAATTTAGAATAGCCTGGAATATATTGATCCCAATTGTGACCAGCAATGGCATTTCATCCGTTGGTTGCAAATGATAGAGAATGGCCAGGGGATTCAATCCAGAATGTGGGATCAGCACCGAAATTACTGCGAGCAGCTTTGGCGTCACCGTAATTGCAAACCGAAAGACGTAGCAAGTGACGAGAAGTGCATTTTGCTCAAAATCATACTGGCGATTCCAAACTAACTTTCGAGATGGCTGTCTCTGATTTCCCCCTTCCAAACCTTCTTCGGTGAAGTCAAGCATCCCATTTAGGAATTGAACAACAGTTTGACAGATTTTCCTCTGGGTATAGACCAGCGCCGAGATAATCAAGAAGATTACGCCAACCAAGACGCTTTGCAGTTGAGCTTGTCGCAGGGAACTGAACTGGTCACCCTCATTTGGTAAGAGAATAACTGATAGGGTTACCAAGCTAAATGCCGCACAAAATGTAGCATAATATGGAGATCGGGTTAGGTATGACTCATTAGCAGTTTCAAACTTTCTTCGTTCTGTATTCCATCTGTATGGCTGGTACGCTACAAGCTTGAGAAATGATTGGAGCGCAGAATATATTTTTATAGATGATAATGATGGGGAAGGATATATTCCCCGAATTCTTAATATCTCCTGAAAGATATCCCGAATATAAGTCATGGTGAAAGTCTGAATGGAGTTTCACAAAACTACACCTTTTGTTGCTTTAAATTAACAGACTAACTGAAGTATAAATGACGAAGTTAGCCGTCTTCTATTTCGGTCCAGTGACTTTCTTGGAAAGCTTTGTAGCTGTCTGTTTGTCAGATTATATTGTGAGATAATTATTCTAACATGACTTAATCAACAAGCGAAACTTTGTAGGTAAATATTGTGATATCACGTGAACAGTGAGTGATGCCGACGGGAATTTAAGCTATTTTCGTACCATTTTACCTATTGCCCTGCTCCTTATCGGATTTTGTCCATAGTCTATGTAGCAATCGAACGTTTGATAATATAGTGGGAAATTGCGGGGAATAGTTAGCCACTGTTTGAAGTTTTACAATAACCCATCAAAATAAGCTAAATAATCTAGTATACACTCGGTACTCAATTTGGCATTCTATAATTAAGTCCTGTCAAGTCAAATGTTATCTAGTAATCTCTTCGTAAATCTTTTAAGGCGCATTTATATAACTCGAGTAGTTACATATTGTGCTATCTGTAGACTAGAATTAAGAGAATTCCAAGCTAAATCTACATCTAACAAATGATTTATTTAATATCTAAAAATTTGATTTGGATGCCTAGTTGAATCAACCACTCAAGGATTGACGCAAGAAATGCTTACTTGGAGGGAGTATGTGACTCCAAATTTCTGTAAATATTGTCACTTCGTACGTGACATCTAATTTCTCTGGATTACAGACCCCGGAATAATGGTAACATAATAATAACCTTTTCAGATAACATAATGGTATTTTTAGGCCAGAATACTAAATTAAGCCATCACATTTGCTTCAAAAGTGCCTTGAGAAGTGTGTAACACTGTAATACAGTACGTACTTATGAAAAATGGCCTATATATAAAAAAGAAAGCAAAAATTGTAGCTAAACAGCGATTTTATTCACAATATGACCTTTTTCTCGATTGTGCAGTTTATGCAATGGATACAAATTATGCAAAAAATATACTTCAGATTTTTGGGTTTTAGGTCAATTCATGTTTTACAAAACGATGTAAAATGCGCATCTTAAGCCTTTAAATGGCTAAAACTGTGTTTTAAATACACAGGAAATTAATCAATATATTCTATTGTGAAGCCATATACATCGTAATATAGGCTGACAAAAAGGGATATCCAGTGATCTGACGTTCATATAATGAAAAAAAGAATGGGTGTACTACCTTTTATTATTCCACAGTATCCAGTTTCATAAAGTTTTTAAACAATGAATTTTGTTCATAGATATATGTATAGCAACCACATTATTTTTCTGACTTTGGTCCTACTACAAAAAAGAAAGGTAAGGACTCGGTGAGAATATGAATTGTGGGATGGACAAGAACAATAGAAAAATTATTGGGTTAAAAGGAATACAATAGCTCACCAGGATTAGATAAACATGCATAGGTGTCTAATGTCCATCTACGCATATTGTCTTCGTGGCTGCCTAGGGTCTTAGAAGCTGATGCCTTAGAGAAAATTAAAAAGTGCCAGACCAAATACTAAAACTCGTAAGCATTTGGTTGTTCGTCCATCATCATCGTCATCGCGCTGAGTTGTTAAGCAATGAATAAAATAATTGAGTAGACCTCTGCATGTTTTGGTGGCAGGATCCCCAAAATAATTGTAGAAGTTCCAACTGTTTTCACTTACTCAATTTACCAAATAGTTGCAATTAGTACTATCGTTATTATCTGACTGATGGCCCACATTTGCAAAGTTTGCAGGATCCCAATACAGGCATAATTACCGGTTGGTAGGAATCTGTATCAAAGTTCCCGAAGTCAAAGAGTTTCGGGAGTCCAAGGAGTTCCCGTATTTCTTCGTTCTCAGCATATGAAGATTGCAATCAATTTATCAGGCAATGATCACATTTTATGACGATTTGTTTAATAATATATACAAACATAATATATTATACTTAATAATACATATTATATAGAAAAAAAAACGATCGGAAAAAGTACATTTTTTTCTTCTAAGACATTTGAATAAATGTGCCATTCTCAATCGGGAACTTTGACCGGGGGCCGGTTGGTAGAGCATAACAGACGACATAGTGGAGATAGTGGAGAAATGCCATTTCAGTGCCATTCCTTTGACAGAAAACGAATGTATGTTTGGGGAGAGGGAAAGAAAAGTGTTTGATTGTTTTTGGGAGTGGGAAAATCCCAAAATATATGTATCTCTCACCAAACATGCATATCTTTTGGTATTTTCTCACTCCCAAAAACAATCAAACACGTTTTTCGTTTCCTTCTCCCCAAAACATGCATGTGTTTTGGTATTTTCCCACTCCAGAGGACAATCAAACTCGTTTTTTCTTTTCCCTCTCCCCAAAACATACATAAGTTTTGGTATTTTCCCACTCCCAAAAACAATCAAACACTTTTTTTTCTTCCCTCCTCCCCCAAACATACATATGTATTGGTATTTTCCCACTCCCAAAGACAATCAAGCACTTTTTTTCCTTCTCCTCTCCCCAAACATACATATGTTTTGATCTTGCTTCCGTCCCAAAACCAATCAAAAACGTTTTTTCCTTCCCCTTACCACAAACATACAAAGTTTTGATCTTTTCTCCATCCCAAAGACAATCAAACACTTTTTTCCACTCTCCCTCAAACATACAAAGTTTTGATCTTTCTCCCTCCCAACGACAATCAAACACTTTTTTCCACTCTCCCCAAACATTCATAAGTTTTGATCTTGTCTCAATCCCAAAACCAATCAAACATTTTTTTCCTATTTCCCCTCTCCCCCAAACATACAAAAGTTTTTATCTTTTCTCCCTCCCACAGACAATCAAACACTTTTTTTCCTTTCTCTCAACCCAAAACATACATATTTTTCGGGGTTTTCTCTGTCCCGAAAACAATCAAACACTTTTTTTCCTTTCTCTCAACACAAAACATACATATTTTTCGGGGTTTTCTCTGTCCCAAAAACAATCAAACACTTTTTGCCTTTCTCTCAACACAAAACATACATATTTTTCGGGGTTTTCTCTGTCTCGAAAACAATCAAACACTTTTTTTGCTTTCTCTGAACCCAAAGCACATATTTTTGGTCTTTTCTCTGTCCCGAAAACAATCAAACACTTTTTTACCTTTCTCTCAACCCAAAACATACATAATTTTCGGGGTTATCTCCGTCCCAAAAACAATCAAACACTTTTTTTCCGTTCTCTCAACCCAAAACGTACATAATTTTCGGGGTTATGTCCGTCCCAAAAACAATCAAACACTTTTTTTCCCTTCTCTCAACCCAAAACGTACATAATTTTCGGGGTTATCTCCGTCCCAAAAA
>JAQIXQ010001810.1:0-12760 GCA_034700485.1 Pseudosinella alba | reverse complement strand
CATGCCTAGTTTCATAATTATGGACTGAGTCTTGCCTAACAAACAAGTTATGGAAGAATGGAATACAATCATATTTGACTATTTTAAAAAGAATACATAACACTCGATAGTTTGACATGTCCCTTGGAAATAGCCACGCCAAATCCTTTGCAATGGCATCACTCACACTGTCATATTTCCTGACCCCAAGAATAAGCCTTGCCACGGCCCTTATAACTTTTTCAGCCTTCTTCAGAATCTTTTGATTTGTGCTTTATAATATAGAAAATAATTATTAAGTACATTAATTATCAGCATTCTCGTTTGCTTTCATTTTTATTACGCGCAACTTAAAGTTTCACGTGACATAAATATCAAAATTAATGGACATAAAATGTGCGTTTCAATACCTTACTCCGAAGTAATCCACAAAAAAATAAACACAAATTCAATGACAACGCCAGCCGTATTTTACTACACTAAAAAATATCTTGTTTTAAAATCATTTACCAAAATGAGGAAACTCGCCGAAGCATAAAACAAATCATTAACTTTTCAGCGCATCATCATTCTTTAGGTTTGCCTGCATAAATACATTAAAATTGAAAGGCATTTTTTACCATTGTGAAACTTTTCAATTAGATTTGGTAATAATGTATATAAATTAGTATTAATTACTTATTTTCCATTACAGTCTATTAAATTATCTCATTTGATTACCCGTTAATACTAATATATGATTAAATATTAAATTGTTCAAATTCCGAAAGCAAAGATATTGCATGTCAGCTCATGAATACATTCAACCCAAGCAATTCATCATTCATTATTCAGTTCATAAATTTTCCTATCTCGTTACCCTATTTTGTACTAGTCTAGGAAACGGTTTAAGATAATTTGACAATTAACCCTAATGTCTACTGATAATTTTACCACACACAGGTCCCACATAATTAATTAGAAATAGAACGGTACAAGCAAAACATGGCAAATGTTCTTTTAAAGTATGCCATAAAATGATACGCTTCTAGACTACTTTACGAAACAGCTTTTTTACTATCAAAACAGAAATGCGTATATGTTGAATATATTAATTAGACTAACACCATTAGAAGACAAATTGTTTGCACTGCATCATTTTCATTCCATCCAAATCTTGTTCACTTTCACTTTGCTGACACTCTATTCCGCAACGGAAATTTTCATCAGCGGTCCATTCACAAATCACGGAGGACGCGCAAGGAACTAGAAATCCAAATGTGAAATTATCGATAAGTTTTCTACATTCCAAAAATTATGAATTGGTACAATACGACCATCTAATAAAATAATATGAATTATCAGCATCGCCACTAACCGTTGACAAAAAGCAAGGTGTTAACTGTCTTCCTGTAGATGCTCGTATACGCTCTCCCCATGCTCACAAGTGCCTTGATGCCACCCCGAATGAAAGCTGCCTTGTACACTCCATTCATGGGTAAACCCGTGTGCATCTTCATGCCTTTCATGTCAACCAGAATCAGAAATTTGGGCGCATCGATTTGACCTAAATCAAAATTCAACCAAGCTGTGAGGCTCGCATCCTCCAACATTTTGGCGGATGTATATCTTACATATCGAAAAATGTCGGGTTGGGACAGCTTGGGAACTTCGGAGAAATCCCATGTGCCCAAAGGTAAATTGAGAACGACATGTTTCCTGGAATTCGGAGATTCAGCTACCGCCACATTATATGGAAAGATCCTTTCCATATCCGACCAATCCTCATCCAGAATCCCATCAACCTGTAGAAGCTTCCTAAACTGCGCGTGATCATCCCGGAAGTGGACAGTCAGCATCGAGTTGAATTGTTCCGTCACGTCTTGGAGCTGTACTCGGGGGAGGGAGAGGCAATGATAAAGAAATAATTTTAGTTAGAACCAACACACAAATTAGAATGATAAATTAGCCTTGTCATAAAATTCATGTCAGACCAAGTTTAATAGAGCCAAGTCATGCTCTGATGTCGAGTTGAAACGGGAACCATCAGCCACGCTGGGATTAGCCCCCCAAATAATAGAGATGATGGTGCATAGCATCAGTTTGAAATCCATGTCGAAGTAGTCTGGGATATACCTGTGCTCAATAAAATAAAATAAATTGGTAGGGGTTAGCAGGCCTTACTTATTTGAAAATTTCAAATTGAAATCTAGCACGACTCAATCATTTCAAAATTAGCTGTGACATTTCCCGACCCCTGGAATGTCTTAATATAAGTCTCAGTAGTGCTTTTACCTCAGTACAGCGTTGGTTTGCTTTTCAGGATAATTTATATAGTAACTTAATCCACACACACTTCCCAGTTAAATAAAATGAACTCCAACAATAAAAACAGACACGACAGGAATTTGATTCCTGAAAGAACTACGGAATAAATGGTCACTATTTTCCCATTATACCAATCAGAGAGCCTTGTCTTGAGAGTAGGTAAATACATTTTGCCCAGGTCCATCTCTTGGGTCTTGAAGCCGGAGCCACTCCACATTTTTTGCAAAGGACAAAGGCATATTTTGCTACTTGGGAAGTTGAACTCGTATTCGTATCTTGGGTTGTTACACGTTACACTTGCACAACGTACTTACTTTAATGTCAGTTATCCATTTGACGGGAACATAAGTGTCGGCAAAGTGAACGGGGATAGGGGAATAAAGATGCAAACGTTTTTGCTATCCATAGTAACAAGTCAATACATTGCATAATAGCACAATGCCTACATATAAATGCGTAGATCTGTGTAGATCCAGCTTAAGATGAAATCAAATCCACAAATTTCTTCTCTATTCTGTTCCATCCCTATCATTCCCACGTTCTACACTTTAAAACATTACATTTCGCAAACGCATTGCCATTCTGTCCAAGCGTTAGACTCTTGAACAAAACAGAACTTTGAGCAAGGGCACTGGTCATCCTCTGAGCACTTTTGAACTTCTTGGGGCATACGTTTCCTGCGGGAGTGATCCATTCAGCAAACATGCAAGGCAAGGGAGTTTGACGGGAATGAATTCTACCTTCCTATCATGTAATACGTTCATAGTGTGCTTAAGTGATCTGACATAAACTAAAAGGCAATGCTACTGGGGTGGGGTGGGACTGCTACTGCTAAGGAAGCAAGTAACAACACCCTAGCTTGTTACAAATTGGCTCATCGTCAACATTATAAATATTTTCAAATACAATGCATGTAGCATATCATTTCAAAGCGGAAAAATAAGCAAGTCTGCCCAACAGCATTGAATTAAAAGGACCTTCCTTGGAGAACGGGATGAGCAGAGAGAGAGAGATGCTGAAGTTGATGATGTGACAAAGAACCAACAGAAGATATAATGTAGGACGATATTCAATATTGGGTGTACAGAAAAGGATCGTTTATGAAATGCATATCGGGACTGACGTCATTTGCCTGTGTATTAGAAGGGGTAGATTCGTGGGAGTCCGTCAATATGAAATAATAAATGTTGGAGCATGACTCATTTTCTTGTTCTCGTCTTCTCGTCCACCGCTCAACTTCCTTCCTTCTTGACCAGCATCATTTTCCATCTAAAGTTGGCTTAGGATAGAAAAAAGTACTGCGCCTCCATCATCATAGGTTTATTTTCATATTAATTAATTTTATAATTAAAATTGTCTGTGTTGACATCTCAAATTTTAATGAACAGTCAACCCATATACACGTGTCATCATGTGCATTGCTTAAATATCTTTTGTTTTTAATAATTTCTTTAGAAATTATCCGGGCAGTGACAAGTGAAACAGTTCTCGAAAAACTTTTACCTCCATTAGCTAGTTTAAATTTAAAGCATTAACATCGAGATTAAGAAAGAGGTAGACTGCAAATGCAAAACCTAGTAACGTGTTCTAGTATAATAGTAGCCAATTAGGTAGAAGAAAAAGTTGAAATAAAATTGTTGGGACATTAGTTCATCATACTACTAAAATACAACTGGAATGTTATGAGATCAAGTCAAGGTAAATTGAGGTTAAATTATGTAAAATATGTATCATGCTAAATATGCTGCCATGGCTGGGTAGCCGGATTTTTTTTAACTTTTACAAACTAGATATTTATGATTTGCAACAAAAAAACAGTAAGAAGAAAATGACCCATGAAGCAGATGATGTCAAGGTCTCTGGTCAGCTCAACCCTGAAGTCAGGGACGGTGTAACTAATGGAGCTGGGTGGGAGGCGGAAGAGATAGCCAATGAAAGAGCCCTCCGCCACGAGCAACCACTCCACGTTGAAGAGGTAAAGGCTCAGTCCAAGTCCAATAATCTTAATTTATTTATTATTGCATTGGTTTAACAGTTGTTGAACATGACTCGAGGATGACCTCCAGTTGAAATTGTTTCAATTCGATTTAAAATTAACATTTTTATTTTGTTTCCAGGTTGACCCAGTTTCCGGCATTAAGGAAGTGGCAGCTTCATCATTGGTGTCATTATCAGCCGAATCTAACGCAGCGGCCGGAAGGTCCGAGATTGAGATTATTGAGAACCATCCCTGTCTATTCATTGAAAATGTAAGACTATTTTAGACTATCATTATCATTATCAATTATTCTTCCAGATAAAACATATCTATTTAAATCTAAATCCACAATCCTACGTGTATGTTATGTAAGTATTTCGATAATTAGGATATTTTTTACATTTTTTATAATTATGCTTTAGATTTTAGACGTGATCTTCAAGCTCATCATCAACCAGCCCAGGCCCAAGAGTAATGTCGCGAAGGATGTCCAAAGTATTCGGCAAGTGTGCAGCCCATGGAGGGATTCAGTTACCCGTGTTTATCGACGACAAAGGCCCATCATAACCTTTGAAAATTATGGCCAAAGCCCCTGCCGCGGGGGTAAGTCCTTCACCGAGTTCATGGACTCAATGAGACTCTGTGACTTGATTCCGGTCCAGAAGTTCCACTTTCGGGGAAGGCCCTTCAAGGATGGGACTCGGAAATTGTTCGAGGACTTCTTCCGCATCTGCGGCCACCAAGTTGTACTTCTAGATTTCAAAATTACACCCGACGAAGCAGACAACCTTTCTCAGAGTTTGAAGAACCTTCCGGATTTTGACCTGCCTATGTTGAAATCGCTGAAGATTCATACAATCTACCAATATCAAAACCGAGCAGAAGTTAAAAGTACCGGTAACATTGATGGAATTGTGAACCTCATTACAAGTCTCCTGGGTGCTGCGACAACATTACAGGAGTTTGAATTGAAATTGAAAGTCCTTTCCGGCCCTCCTCCCATTCCAAAGAGCAGCGAGCTGTTATAATGCAGCTTGGACAAGCAGTTGCAAGCAGAATTTCAAGGACAGTTAAGAAGCTCGGTTTGGGCATGGAGATAAATGAGTCCACATCCAGTAACCTGGCGGAGGCTGGATTGAAATTGGAAAGGTTCGAGTTCGGTGGTGCCTTCAAGTTGGGGGCTAGAACCCCTTACCACTTCCTCCAGAGCCAGGCGGCTACACTCAATTCTTTGCACATTTGGAACTTTCCTTGTGATCGGAAAAGGATCTTTGTCCAGTTTCCTCGCTTAGATGAATTGGTCCAACTGGAGTTGTATGATGCCATTGTCAGTACTGACACTGGTTCAGAGTTTGCACGAACCTTCCCAAAATTGAGTCATTTGATCCTTTCCAACATGAGCACCGATAATGCCATTTTTTCACTCCTCTCAAATGTAAAGGAGCCTATGGGACAGTTGAAAGTACTACATCTACCGGTCTGGCGGGGTGCGTCACTAGCGCCCATTATCAGGAACATGTCCATTTCTTTCCCTTGCATAGCCGAACTTCACATTGAGCTGTACCGGGACACCAGGGCAACGATGGAGGAAGTATTCCGCCACTTTGAAAATATTGAGTTTCTCAACATTGAGTTCCATGAGAGCATCCAAAATGGCAACTACATCTACTACTCGTTGGACTCCATATTCAGTGGGATTTCAGAAGAGGACTGTTTCAGAATTAGAAGCCGCTGGGATTTTGGGAACGTAAACCTGAACGAACTCCAGCGTCGGCCTTCAATTCTCAATCTTACAAGTGGAACACTCGTTCTTTGCTAATTGTATTGCAGTAAACCTTAGCGTTAAATTAAATTTTTAATAAAAATGGATCCCGTTGAATGTTTTTACTTCCAGAGCTGACGAAGCTGGTTGCAAATGTGTGTTGTACCAGCCGCTGGTATTTGTTTGATGACTTCTCCGCACATTTCACCTTCTTGGAAATGGAAAGTGTTCGGGAGATTCATTTGAAGAAGTCGGAAGTGCAGGTAAGGGGAATGTCAGCTCGTTAAACCTTTTATGTGAGTTTTCCTTACCGATTGGCTACTAAGGTTGTCTCTTATTTTTATATTACAGTTCAGTCCCATGTACTTTGACCTTTTGAAGGATAGACTTATTCTTCATTGAACCTATAACTGGAGCTGGTCGTGGAGAGAATTATGAAATCGTTTCGTGAATGAATTGTATTTTGCTTGATTGTCCAATGTCAAATCAAAACACTTTTAGTCATCTCATCAGACTTCTAGACAGCAAAAAAAATCAGTGTCATCACCAGTAATAACTTTACTGCACGCTCTGAAAATAACTCTAATAATTTTAAGCCAATTACCAAAAAAGAGGAAATTCACTATAACAAAAAAATGAATCATTGCTATTTAACATGTTATCATTTCTTACGAAACAAGTACTTTATGAACATGTCTGACAACCCATGATAAAAAATGAAAGAGAATTGTTTCCATTGTAAAACTTGTAAATTAGGTAGAATAGGTAAGAAATGATTGGACATTTATTTCCATTACAGCCATCTAATATAGTCCATTTAGTTATCTGTTCATAATACGATATGGTTAAATTTTAAATTATCCCAAAAAGCTTACACTAGGTAGTTTTTTTATTGAATGGAAGTGATAGGAATAGAGTTCCTTTAAATACCAATGAAAAATAAATATGTGCAGTAAAAGTAATCTTAAATAACTAAACGTATGTGTTATAGTAAGCTTTACAAGGGGAAAATATATTTATAAAACATGTACTGATGAAATAAAACAGTTTTTGTTTGTTACAACACCTGATGCAGAAATTTACATGATCTATATTTTTAAATCTTTACATATTTATTTTTTTACAAAATTTCTAATGAGATGAATATAAAAGATATGACACGACTCCGTGAGCTGCTGAGAATAGATAATGTAATCCGCTCAAAATTAATTACTTAAAAATTTCACTCCAATGATTTTATTTTATTGGGATCATTATTGTGCAGTAAGCTTTTAAGTATGTAACATACATAGCAAAATTTCCAGGATTAAAATAGGCGTTTCAATTAGTCAATCCAAAATGATGTAAGACAACAAACTAAACTTAAAAACAACTTAAAGCGATTTTTAAAAAAAAGTATACTAAACTTTAAAACATGTTTTTGGCATTAAGAACAATTTCGTGCCAACACCGGCCAACATTTTGATACACTCTAAAAGAATCCTAACTAAATTAAGAGCCAATTACCATAAATAGGAAATTCACTAGAGACAATTTATCATAAAATAAATCATTAACGATTGTATGCATCATCATCTCACCAACACGAAAAACTTGCAATAAAATGGATTTGGCAACGAATGAGCTAAAACTTGTTTTCCATTATGACATATTAAAATTATTCCATGATTTTCTACTTCATTTACATATATTCCATTCAATGAAAATATATTTGGGATCTTGACGTTTAAGGCTAGTTTCGTCAGGAATACTACCGACAATTATAACAAAGTTAATCATTTACATTTTATATGAAATTCCACCCCTCTATCAACTTTGCGCTTAAATTAGACGACAACAATTTCACACCTCTCCATTCCATCCAAATTATTTTCATTTTCCCTGCACTCTTTTCGACAATGGAAACTTTCCTCATGTGTCCATTCACACATCACAGAGGAGACGTAAGGAACTAAAAAAAAACAAATAAAAATGCCAATTAGTTACCTGGAACATTATAGTAAAAATTATGAATCCGAGCAGCACTCCCATCAAGAATGACATGAATGATCCTGATTCGCACTAACCATTGACAAACAACAAGGTGTCCACTGCCTTCCTGTATACGATCGTATACCCTTTCCCCATGCTCACCAGTGCCTTGATGCCACCTTGGATGAACCGTTCCTTGTACACTCCCTCCATGGGCAAATCCTCGTGCATCTTCATACCCTCCAGGTCAACTACAATATCAAACTTGGGAACGTAGCTTTGACCCAACTTAAAATTCATCCAAGCTTTGCGACTCGCATCCTCCAACATTTTGGCAGTGGTATATCTCACATATCTAAATATGTCGGTTTGGGTCAGCTTGGGGAATTCTGTCAAATCCCAAATGCCCAGAGGTAAATTGAGAACGACCTGACTACTGGAATGGGGTGAAGCCGCTACTGTCACATTATATGGAAAGATCCTTTCCATATCCGACCAATCCTCATCCAGAATCCCATCCACCTGAAGGACTTTATTAAACATCACCCGATCATTTCGGAAGTGGATAGTCAGCATCGAGTTGAATTGTTCCGTCACGGCTTGGAGCTGTCGGTAGGAGAAAACAAAATAACAGGGAATACTAATTTTAGCAAGCGCATATTCGTAATAGTACAATGCAAAATTAACCAGGTCATAAAAAAGCATGTCAGACCAAGTTCATCATTGCCAACTCGTCCTCAGCAATCGAGTTGAAACTGGACTCATGTGCGACGCTGGGATTTGTCCTCCAGGTAATTGCGGCAATGGTGCATAACATCAGTTTGAAATCCATTTCAAATTCCTCCGGGATATGTCTGTGCTCGATAGAATAAAATTGGCAGGGATTAGCTAACCTTACTACGTCACATAATAGCACAGTAATAATAATTGAAAACTCCAAATTGAAATGAAACATTTTAAAATTAACTGTGAAATTTCGTACTCCCTTGAAGCGCCTCAGTCAAAATATCAAACACCGGAAGTGTCACTAGTACTTTCACAACAGGTAAACTTTTGGTGCAACTTTTCAGAATATTTTTGATAGTAACTTAATCCACGCGCACTTCCCAGTTAAATAAACTTAACTCCAACAATTAAATCAGACGCGACAGTAAAGTCGCGGAGTTACTTTCTGGAAAAGGCTATGCAATAAGTGGTCACTATTTTCGCATTATGTAATCAGAGAGCGTTCCCTTCAGGATAGGTAAATGAATTGCCCATGTTCCTGACTTGTCCTGTGAAGCAGGTGCCCCCCCACAAGTTTGCAATGGAGAAAGTAATATTTTGCTACTATGAAAGTGAACTCGTATCTTGAGTTAACTTGAGTTGAACAATGTATTTATAGATACTTATGCCATGCCAATACCAGTTCCAGTTATCCATTTAACTGAAACATAATATTGGGTAGAGTAAATTAGAGAAGTACGTGTTTACAAAACAAATGTTCGTATATATTTCTGACCATGGTAATGAAAGAGCAAATGCATAGTGCAATATATCCATCCATACCTACGTGGGTTAAGTTTTCAATAGAATCAAATCAACAGGTCTCCGCTCTATTCAATTTTATCCCTATCATTTCCATGTTCTACACTTTTAAATATTACGTTCAATTCCGACATGCTTTGTCCTCTGGCTTGGGCGTTGGCCTGCTATTCCTCCGAGCATTTTTGAACTTTTTACGGCATACTTCCCATGTGGAGACTGTTCCAGTCGGGATGATCCATTCATAACACATGCAAAGGCGTCTAATCGTAAGTGGAGAGAGTTCTTCATATTTTAGAATGATATTACCAAATTCAACAGGTTTCCTTTCCTCTTCCCTTCCAACGGCTTCTGTCCTTGCCCTATCATTCTCACGTTCTTTGTGAGCTGTAAACACTGCATTTTGCAAATTAGTTGCGATTCTGCCAAGGCTCTGGTGTCTGGATAAAGCTAAATTGCTGCTTGGGCGTTATTTTCTTTTCTTCATCCTCCGAGCATTTTTGAACTTTTTGGGATATACTTTTTATGTAATGAAGGTCCCAGTCGATGTGATCCGTTAAGAAAACATGCAACGGTGTTTATGTGAAAAGCCTATGTCCTCCTTAAATATGCCATATGTACAGCTCAAGGCTGGTGGTGCTGGTGCGATCTCTGAGATTTCAAACTGGATGACAAATTGTGGGCATGACACAATAACAATATTGTCCATGTTGAGTAAGCAAGTAGCAACAGAGGAGAAAAGGGTTAAGAGAGGGAGAGATGCTAAACAAGATAAATTGTGACAAAGGACAAGCCAGAGATATAATGCAGAGCGATATTGTGTATATAAAAGGGTCGCTTATGAATAGCGGTATTGCCTTGTTGACTTGTTAAAATATTAGACGGGGGAAACTCGTGGTTGGTAGTCTGCCAAGGCGAAATAATACATGTATGCCTTACAATGCATTATGCTCCCTTGCGGGTTGCTTTCCTTTCATTTCCACTCGATCCCTTCTTGGCTAGCACCTTTTTTCATTTAGCTTGGCTTGGAGATCAAGTAAAGGTGATGTGCCTCTATTGTCTATCTCACTGAAAACAACAAACAAAAATGAACCTTATTTTTGTTTCAATTAATTCCAGTTTAAATAGTTACAGTGGCCATCTAAAATATTAATCAATAAACTACATTTGCACTGTTTAAATGTTATGACTGATCACTTCTTACATGCATGATCAGTTAGAAAACAAAACACAAATAAAATATGTACTAGAAATGTTTTGTCTAGTATAATAATTAAAATATGACTGGGCTGGTATGAGGTCGAGGTAAGTTAATTCAGTTGAGATTAAATATTGAAGAGCTCATGTTCCTGTTGTAGATCTTTAAATTTGTGGCATGGCTTAAAGTACTGCCTGAATTGTGTCAAGTTCAAAGTAAAAAAATGAAGAAACTATTTGTTTTTTCAGTCCATCGAGCATCATCTTTATAATCAGTTCCGACTTTTTCTAGGAAGCCGTATTTATTTGTGTAAATATTTGGATTCTACAACAGCTAAGTAAGTTTAATTTCCTTTCCCTTGCGACATTTAACTTCCGTTGTGGCAAGTTAAAAGATAATTTAATGTTGTAGGTGTGTACTGTGACCTGTAGTTTGTGCGGGCAATGATGTTGCTCCATTCAATATATAAAGACAATGGTGTCCTTTCTTATCCCGTTCAATTTGATTACACTTAACGTTTAGACAGCCAGGTTCGGAAATGAGTTCCAAAAGAAAGTTCCCTGGTAATGTGAGGACTTGCCGGAAAGGCCAAAAGGTGGGACTGACTTCCCAGTTAGAAAAGTCACGCCTGGAAGAAGCAGTTCGAAACCGGGTGGACCGCAGGCTGGCATGGAGGGAAGAGGTTCGGAAGGAGCTTGAGAAAATGGAGGAATTCAAGCAGAAAATGGAATCTCTCCCTTTGGAGGACGTGGAAGAGGAAAAGAAGGCGATGATGTCGAGGCTCTCTTTGGAGTGGAGGGAGGCATTTAAGGATAACCGGGCCAGCTTCTTATTTCCGGATGTGCTTAAGGTTAGTTTGGGGGGGCATGTTGGCTTTATTTCCCATATACCATTACACTACCCTGTCGGCATATTTACTAACGTTATCATGATTTGAATCTAATTTGTTAGGTCATGCTGACCTCCGAAGTACTGACAAAAAGTATGCTGACAACTGACGAGTCCGAGGACGCTCTGAATATAATTTTGAAATTGCGACTGGTCTCCAAATCTGTGAAGCAAGTCATCGACGACCTTCACTCCTACTTAGCAATCAGGTCCAATCACTTTGGAGGATTTCGTTCCGTGCACATCACTAAATTGGATGATGCAAGAAACTTAACCAAGAAGCTTGGCAAAGTTGGGAATCCTTTTTTCTTTCGTAAGGCTTATATTTCCGCGTCAAACTTGAGATCTGCACATGAGTTTTGGAAAGAAATTATTGTCATTCTAGCTCGCTGGGGGGAGGGGATATGGTCCGTTTCCATTTCACTTGATAATCTGGGGAAAGAAAATGGGGCAATTCCAAATGGCTATGACTTGCTCGTGATTTGTCTGAGGTTGATGCCCAACCTGCGCAGTCTATCCATTTCTATTTCTGCCCCTTATGAGAACACGGATTTGAACAAATTAAAGGACCGCATTGCAACCAATCCCCTACCGGAATTGCCTTATCTTCGGTTCGCCAGTTCCAGTGTGCCCGGGCCCAATATAATGGTCGGGGTCGGCGCCGAATCCTGGCCCGCTTTAATTACCTACTCAGTACTGTCTCGGTACAACAGGAATCTGGAGTCCATTAAATTGGCCAGCATAGTTGTTCCATTAGAAGGGCACTTCCCTTCCTTGCAAAAACTGTGGCTGAGTTTCCAGTATGCTAAGAAACTGGATCATCTCGTAGACATGGACATCTTCAAAGGATTGAACAACTGGGGAACTCAGTTAAAGGAGTTGACATTGGTAGTTCATGGAAACGAGGTTTATTGTCACCCGGAACGTGACTATGCATTGAATGGTTTGTTCTTGGAATTGCCTCATCTGGAAACTATATCTCTTAGGATGAATTACTTGCCTCTGGAGACTTTGGACATCCTGCTGCCGTGCAAGTCTTTGAAGACAATTACCTACATTGCTTCCCAATACCATGACGACCTAAATCCTTGGAATGATGACGATGAGGGGATATTTCAGTTTCAAAACAGCTCGAATCTTTACGAGGGCAATG
>JAQIXQ010001809.1:0-12760 GCA_034700485.1 Pseudosinella alba | reverse complement strand
AAATTGAAGGATACTGATCTACGACATGAAGCATAAATTTCGAATTGACATAATCATAACATTAGCGATGTAGTTAGGTAGTTTGAAGTAGTGTATTGATAATTATCCTTGGATTATGAACTTATTAATAGAATACAATTTTAAGATTTAGGATTCTATTCACAGCAGGAAATAACACAAAAGCTGCCATTGTACAACAACTAGATTATAAGTTCATCCAGTCCCTGGTCTTACTGAAGTAAAACAAAAGCGCTCCCAATACTCCCTTCAACTTCAACTTTCTCTTGAGTGAAACCAATCCTGGCAACCCAAACTTCTTGAAGTTCCCCCATTCCTTGTACCTCACTGCCACAGCCATTCCTTTTCCAATTCGTTTCAGCTTAATTTTCATTACAACGTTGGGGAAAAAATAGTGAAGGCAATAATGATGGGACGATGGTGGTGGTGGTGGCAATGCTGATCATACATTTAATGAGTCAAGTTCATTCACTTGTGAAATATCTTTCGAGGAGAAAAGGAACTCCAAATCCAGACTTTGAAAATATATTACCAAATGTGATGGCGATGGAGGTGATACATCTTCGACTGATTGTGATTGTGTTTCTTTCTCTCAGACTGGGAACTTGCACAATCAGCTATATTACTTCCCAGTTTTATTGCTTTCCTCCCTGGTTCTCTTAGCAAATGACTGAATCTGGAAAAAAGAAACTGAAATTAGCCAACATTGTTTTATATCACTGGAACGAGCTGTTTCCTGCTGACTTTGAATCTCTAATTATTATTTCACAAGTACACGCACTTTATATGTGAACGCTCCGTTGGGGAATGATTAAAATGATTTTTGCATGGGCATATCACGACGCAATTTTTTGTATCATATATATTGGAAGTGCAATTAAGCATGCTAACTATGCACTTATGTTTTGCTGATGAATCACAACGACGAACTGGTAGTGAGATTATTATTGAAATTTAACTTTTCCTTCTACTCATGTGTTCAATTAGTACACATATCTTCTCTGAACCGTATCCCCGTTGTGTTCGTCCATAAGGTGGATTTATATTGGATTTACTCTGAGTAAATATACAATTAATGAAGAGGACTGGGGGAAGTGGGAGTTAGGGTAAAATGGGGAGTACGAAATACGGAATAGGTAGAGTCTGATTGTGAGAGGAAGCACTGCATTGAGAACAAGACTAAAACTTATTAATTACGATGAAGTGAAAGACCATCCTCTAGCATTTGGTATTGGGAAAGGAAGTCGTAGGGAGAAGAAGAAAAAACTTCTTTCGCTTTTACTTCCACTTCCTTATTTTCTCCGCTTTCTTTCCCCTCATTCATCCATATTATAAATTTAAGCTATTTTTCCCTATTAAGAGACAAAAAAAAACTTTGCCGTATTTAAAAACAAAGAGGAGAAAAAATTAAAGAAAGTACAACTTTTCTATTTAGGAAAGGCGCTTAATTTCTGCGAGCAATTTGGAGTGATTTTTTTTTGTTTTCAAATTTTAAGGAGTTCTTAACAAGCGAAATTTTTAAAAGGAAAAGGGTACCTATTCCTGATTTTCACTCTTGTCTTATTTCTTCAACTCATAAATACTTGTGCAGGTTTGGGTGTAAGCAAATGAAAATTATTCCTTCAGTATATCTCCACAATCCCATTTTATTTTCCAATTCCTCCAACCCAAAAATTATTCCTTGGATGAGAAAGTATAAAATTACATTCTGGATGGATGGTCATCCTCCCATCTTCCCTTACAACTTGGCGTTGGCTTACATTTTTCTTATTTCACTCAATTTCTAATCCAAAACTCATCGCTCCCTACAATTTCTGGAGCAGTAAAATCATGTCCATTTCCTTCAAGATGTAGTCCTTCTCCTTCTCCCTTTAACAACTTGGCTGGATCGTGTGGCTCACTCACAGCCATATTATAAGCCCACCACCACAGGATAATGTCTATCCCGTCCCCCTTATAACAAAAAAGTAGATTGCAGCAAAAGTACATTTTCTCTGGAAAAAAGAGGAGGCCTGGAGAGAAAGTGTATTAATATAGTCTTTCCCAGGCCATTATTGATCCACCAGAAGAGAAACTGGAAGAAGGAGAAAGCAGGGAAGTGGAAAAAATACAAAGCAACCCGAGGCACAGAGGCAGCGGCAGTCGCAGCACCAGTCGCCGCACCACCACTGCACTTGTGAGGAAATATATAGGATAAAATTATAATATGGGCATCTGCTGCTCTCCCTCCATTTTCCCAAAAAAAAAAAGCTCTTTTCCCTTCTTCGATTTTTCCCCTTCTGTCGGCTACCTGCTTGTGGCCACGCAAGGATCAGACCGACTGTTCTTTCTTGACACTGGATATTTCCGTATTATCTTTTTTTCTTAACCGAAAAGTAGAAAAATAGAGAGAGAGAGATCAGATAATGTGGGTGGTGAAGTCCTACTTTCTCCCGTATATATTTGCATAGCCATTCCTAGATCTAGTTTAGCACGGTTGAATATTTTACAACTGGGATGTTATTATTATAAGCCGTATGTAGATGTTTCATGTGTTTTGTGGGACAGGCTTTCCCACTCCAATTTCTGAGGTGAATATATCTGCATGTCCATATTGGGGTTGTGGAAGGTGGTTTATAAACGCCTCGTGACTTGTTGACCTCATGGCGTTCTTGGAGTACATATGTCATTGAATATATATATATGTATGTGGTGGGTATAAGGAAATGATGGGAGTGTTCCTCATGTGGAACCACATTACACATGTTGTGCTCATGAAATGGAAAAAAATGGAGAAAAAGTTCGGTTCGGTCCCATTATTCTACCATTCCTTCCAAGATATTCAAAAAAGGAATTCGGGGAGCAGGCAAGATCATTGTCGTCATTATATTGAGATCAGTGGCTGGAGTTGCTTCTGCTTCTCTCCCTGGGTCCTTGCTTCCTTCTCAGTTAATAAATTAATTCGTTCTAATTCCTCTCTGTCAAGATTAATTATTGTGGAACAAATGGCAGCTGTGCCTCATTTTTTCTCGGAGTCTTTTTCCTCCACCCTATCCCTTCCCCATGATCACTGTATAATCAGTCATGGAAGGTTCAGTAAATTAGATGGGACTGAAGGCTTGCTATATGGAGGGAGGGAAAGAGAAAATTTTGCGAGAGGAAAATAAACTTTTCTGGTCTGACTATCTGGGAAGTTGCTCACTCATTCTGTGTCTCTTGTTGGAGGAAACTTTTGTATTTGGTTTAGGTTCAGTGCAAATAAATAAGGGAATGGTTCGCGACTGGCGTAGCATTGCAGAAATGGATGAATCGATACGATGTCATTATGTAATTATCTATTCCTTATCACCCAACACCAGCTTTGCCTTGTAGTCAAACTTGTTATAAATATTTAAGTATATATGCTGCTGTATTGAAAATAAATGTTAAATTTATAAGAGAAGAATAAAAGATAGATTGAAGGGCTGGATTGGGACATATACGATATACGATATGATCTGATACTAATAGGTATGCAATGTCGCTTAAAAGCTTTGAGTTCTGCTTCTAATTGGGCAGTGTCTGAATCTGGTATAATTCCAGACTATGCTAATATGGCAAATATTGTAACGACATTCAAGTTGGGCATCCCACTAATTCACAGCTTCTAACTAACTTCTAACTCATTCTTAGACTTGAAAGTGTGTATTTATATTTAGGTAAGTATTTCATAAACTATCAACCTCAGAATACCGGAAAAAGCCCTACAAAAATTAACAGTGATGACAATACCATAAATGAAATCATATCTGTGAGATGGCAGAGTTCACGATTCTCTTTTTTTGCGTTGGTTTTTTGGAAGGGTGATGCGATGGTTCCCCTCATTAAAAAACCAGGAGGGGATCATTTTCCCCCTCTCATCATAATTTGATCGGCTGATTCATCACGATCAAAATGCTTTGTTCTAAATTGCACTTGTGACTCTAATTAACAGTGACTAGATAGCTTGTGATATTGCCCTGGCTGGGGACGGAATGATGATGAGGTTGAGTGCAGCTGAGAATTTAAAAAAAAAAGAAGTTGATCTCCATAAACATGAACATGATGATGCTCATCATCATCATATCATGAATATTCCTCTTCGCTTTAAATATTTTTATTTTTTAAATGTGTTTGCTGGAACGAAACCCTGTTCACATCACTAACTATCTGCTACAACTATCTATTAGTGCTTAGCTGGCTCGATCCATTTCTGGAATGGGTTCAGTAGGAATTTTGACGATGAGCAGGAGGAAGGGAAAGACATCGGAAATGAGTAATCTTCCTCTGTAGAAAGGATGGAAAACTGCGCAGAAATATTATTATGCTTAGTTTGCATTCCTCCCTTATGGGAGGAGTGGTAGAGGAGAAAAAAAAAACACTTAATTTTCTTTTTTCCATTTGACATCCTTCATTAGTTTCCCTACACTACTGACATATTTCCCTGTCGTCCTCTTCTAATAAGTATCATACGTCAAATGTCAAACTTTTTTCTTGTGGAGTAAATGGGACCACTCGTACCCATTGCTGGGGTAGTCAGATAGTGAGAAAATGGTAATTCTCTAATGCATCTGCCTTCTTTCCACAATCTCTGGTTTTAACAAATTCCTGGATAAAAATCAGAGGAACAGGGATTTAGCGGAAGCGATAAATATTCCATTTGATTTTTGCCTGGTGGTCGACCTGCAAACCAAACCGGACGTTTTAAATGAGAAATTCTAAAAGTTCCGCAATTGGTGGAAATCTTTGGAGGAAAATAAACAAAATACATTCACCAATTCATAAGCAAGTGTTATTACCCAAATCATTATTCTTAGAATATGGCTCTGCCCATTCATATAACAAATCCAACGTTCCTCAAAGAACATATGAAAGGGTTGAATGAGTCGAAAACTTTCTAGTTTAGATCGTCATCATCGTCATCTTCATTCCTACCTCACAACCACCACAACGTCATCACATCATGCATAATAATAATAATAATCATTGTCATGAAAATGTCAACGGAATAGTTATCATGGCCTGGCCCAGCCTGTTCTTCCGCATTGGTCCTTGTATCGTGTCCCAAAGCGCATTGTACTGTTTTCGCTGCACGGTCCCATCCCCATCACCAGGACACTTTTAGATCTTCGTCCCCATTCATATTCCTCTTGTTTCTTCCAAGAACTTCAAGTACTGGGATGGTGAGGATGATGACGGAGACCTTTCCCACAATTGGGAAACATATTCCGGGAAACGAGGATAACAATACGGATGCCAGGTCCACTTCTTCAAAAGTTTTCCTTTCATGTGGATTTTGTAAATGAGAACGGGAGAAATCAAGATGGGAGTGGGGAGGACGTGGATGATGTTGATGATGAATTTTGAAAATTAGCCTCCACATCATATCCTCCTCATCTCATCTCATCGCAGGTCTTATTAAAGCCATTTCTCTTTTCCCACTCCTAACATTTGAATTGAATTGCAAAAGAAAAATAATAATAAAAAAAATAGATGGAGTGTGGTGTGGCTAGCTGGCTGGTTGACTATGAGTAAGCGTGTGGATGTGGAATAAGTACATTCATACAGATCGGTGGTGTATATGGCCATTCTCCACTTCCTCCTTTCTCCACCATCGGAGATGGTGGAGAATATACAACAATATTTTCTTAGAATAATGGACAGAAAGTTTTTAGAATGCTTATTCTCTTTTACATCTTCCTTCTCCTCCTCCTCCCATCCCTGGGCTCTCACAGCAAGAATAAAGAATGAAAAGCCGTCCGTTTTCTCGTCCTCCACCCCATCCCTCTGCTCCGTTACGTAAGTCTAAAAACTTAGACATAAATATAAATATACATGGATATGGAGATGATGATGAGGACGATGATGTCACATTTTCCTAGTCATTATGTGCATGAAATGCATAATGTCCTTTCATTTTGTTTAAGCAAGTGTACATTCATGATAATAGGGAAAACACTTGCAGAGGCAGAGGGGATTTCCCTCGACGAGAGGAAGCGGTCGCGACTGATATGGCAATGATGATGATGGGTATTTTAGAAGAAAAAACACAGTGAAAGAAGCGGAGCAGAGGAGAAATAAACGCACCATTTCTTTTCCCTCACAGAGTCTACGGATGACTAGTTTCATTTTACCCGGTGGTTGCCTACTCTTCCTCGACCGTGGTGGTGATGGTGGTGGTGGTGATGATGGGGAAAGGCGAGTGTGACTCACAGGCCTAACCAAACCAGAAGTATTATTGCGCTCTCTGTCTGCAATATTGCCAGTCTTGTATTGGATATATGCTTTTAAATAAATATTATAATGGAGCCCCTGTTCCATTCATACATGCCCAAATATATGATACGAGAATAATGGGAGCCATTCCATTATGACTGTTGTCGACTTCGATAGAGCTATAAATGATATTTTGGGATATGGGAAGGAGCAATGGAGATGGCTCTTCTGGAGGAGAAAGAAAAAGGGGACATAAAATTCCTGGAATGACAAGACGACTAACAATGAGACTGAAATGTACAGCTTTAGTCCTATACACTTTCCCTCCACGAGTTGAAAGGAGGTTGGGAGGCTGAAGGAGGAACTGCATATTACGCGTTTAAATTGCCTTCACGGTAGCATGTATTTCCAGAGAGAAAATAAGTTCATCACTGGCAGGACTACAATTCAATCCCGAATTTTCTATTGTTGCACCGGATAAAAAAAACGGGGGAAGGAGAGGAATATTCCTGTCTCCTGCAAAATTCTTATTAATATAATAATGCTTATATATGTCGGAGCGTGACTGGGAGTAAAATGGGGAATGTGGATATCTATATCGCCAATTGGAGCTAAAGAGGGTGCTTCATGCTGCCCCACCTCCCCCTCCTCTTTTTGACACAGTTGACATTAATGGAGAGTGAGAACTGGGAAATGGCTAGGAGGCCACCTATACTTATCCCAAAGCTAAATAAATAATAAAGAATATGATTGTACACTATTCTCTACAAGGAAGGGAAGATAGTTAAGTCCATGCAAGTTTCCGGTAGTTTTGGTGCATAATGTGATGGACAAAGTTGGGAAATAAAAATGCAAAGGGTGCGACGATGCAGGTAAAAAGTGAAATTGTACAATAAATGAATTGACTGGGGGAGTGGGTGGAGGGTACAACACTGATGATGACTACGGTGAGGATGACGGCGGTGGGGGTTTTTGTATAAAAAGCAGGTATTGTCTCGATAGGATGGATATTTTTTATGGCAGCTACTTATAAATTTTTGGTGGACTCCACGCAACTTGGACCGTTCTCCCATAAGCTTGGGCTCCTATTATGACTTTTTTCCTGAGCCATAATAATATTCTAATCACTCCCTAGCGACATGTCCCGTTTCTGAAAGGGAAATGTAAAACGATCGGTTCAATTTTCCATCCTTATTTATTTTAGTGAAGGAGTGGATTCATTCCACTTCAGAATTCCATTCTGTAGGAAAGGAGGAACCCTTTTAACGATCGAATCCCATGTACTCATGTAACGTCGAGGAGAAAGGGATCAAGAAACTAATTTGTTTAAATGCTTTTGCAATTTATGTATCTGCACTCCAATCCACTCCAGCAACCTCACTTGTGCTGTAATGATGGTGGGTTAAATTTGGCCCGTTATACTTTTGCTGCACTTGGGCTACTACTTGCTTTGTCTTTAACCGATTTGCGAAATAATAGTGCATTGTTAGGGATGGCATGCCACTTTAGTTTCCTTTACTAGTTTTTTTGTTTTTTCTTCTACTTTCACTCTTGATGGGTGGAACATGGCAACTTGCTATTTGGAGTGATTAGTGGTAGTCTGCCATTGTTCGCGAAAATTATTAATGAAGCAAGAAAGGGAAAAATTGATGATAAGAAAATGAACAAGCTACAATTAGTATTTTGTCCTCAACTTCTCAACTGCATATTATGATGTCGCCCAATTGGGACAGCAGAAGTGGATTGGGTTGGTTGAAAGCTTGAATAGAAAATGAGGATTGGGGGAAAATCGATTTTCATTATTATTTCCAACAGTCGTCGACATTCACTCTCATTACTATTTATCATTAACAGTGGATGAGTCCCTTTCCATGTTGCATACTCTTCAAAATGAAATATGAAAATGTCACTTGTATCCTTTTCAAGAAAGCTGAAATTATGGAGGCAAGCATGGCGTAAAATATATTTCCTTTCAAGCAGTTGATTAGAAGTAGTTAAGTAAGATGTGCCTAGTTAAATATTTACATGTTCATTTGCTCATTCCCTTTCAGTTGATAAATAAGTGAAACTAAAGTCATGTAAGTTTGCTCTCCGGCTTCTGTTCCAAACTGCTTATTTATAATCAGACAGATATTTTGCTCTCTTCATATATAACTGTCGAATCCAATCAACCCAGTGCTTTGTTAACTTTCTGCAAATGTTTCGTAACGAGATGGGAGAAGAGGGTGATTGGAATGAAAAGAAATGGTTGGGTTGGGAAAGGGTTCACATATTGTGCTGACTCACTCATATCCCGTGTGCTTCAACTATGTTCATGTAGAGAAACGGAAGTTCTTTTCTTTACATCGTAATCAGTCCGGTGGTCATGCCAAAGTTAATTTTGGATTCGGTCAGTTATATCAGCCCAAATCCACCGCAAAGAAAGTATTATTTTTTTCTTGGTAACGCCAGGGCGGAATCAGTCTCCTTAAGCGTGTTCAGTACACGTTGCTAATTTCGCTAAATTGAAGGATTTTTGCATGAAAGTGCCCCAACCCTCATTTCTATTTTTACCGTTCTCATGTTCCACTCAGTAATTACAAGGGAAGGAATGAAAGAAAAAGCAGGGGAGGGCGTGAGCACCAAATCATGCAACGCAAATATCAAACTGCATCTGTCGCCAAACTTTCACTTTTCTTCCCTCCATTAAATAGGCCACCGACTGTATGGCCCTATGCTATATTTTCTTTAATTAGAGCCAGGGAACCCGCCAAGCCAGGGCCAAAAGCCAAATTGAAAATTTTTCAAAGGCTGTATCAGAAAGAAAAACCTGAAATTATAGCTTGGGACTGGGAGTGGAGTCAGCAACAAGCAGGAACACAAAGTTACAAAGGGTTCTGTTCCAAGAAGCGAGTGAATCAAGTGCAAGAAATCTGGCTGATTGTGAGTTATTACGCGCTAATTATATTACAGTTGAAAAGGACTCTCTCCACTTTCCAATTGATGTATGGGAAGGGAACACACACGCCATATTCCCACTCCATTGTGAGCAACCGCTCCTGTATTCCAACCAGCGTAACGCTCAACTTCCGCAAAAATAACCGAGCAGAGGTCCTTTGGCTCTGGATTGTTACTCGGCTTCTAACATACTTATTATTAATAATATATATCGTTACGTTTGCAATTTTGTTTTACGTAAAAAGTTCACACTCAACTCTGCTGTTCCATTCCAATGTTTCTCCCATGTCCCTTGTTCCATGCCGGAATATATTCGACCTATAACTGGAGCTATTTAAGAGCGAAAAACTCCCTTATTTGCTCTACCATATTTTCAGGACAAATTCCACCATTGTAAATTTATTCTTGTGGGCGCCCAAACTATTTATTGTAGATTTTCATCTTGATCATATGTCTTGGACTAATAGGGATGACGATGGTGAAAGTTGGTCAACGCTTTTGCGCCATAACCAGGGAGGAAGAAGCCATACCAAGTGGGAAACTTTTCCTCTTTGGTATGTACTCATTCCAAATATGGAATGGAATGCAGTCACAATTACAAGGAGCACGCACTACCACAGCCCCACCATCACAAGCATCATATCATCATCATCATCACCGTCATTATCACAGTCGTCGTGGAGCGATTTAGATGTAAAAATGAGATAAAAATAGTTTATGGAGGGATGGGGAACAAGGGGAAAACAAAAACCGTTATGGCATACCTGGGTGAGGGGAAGCAAAAATGAAATAAGATTTTGTACATGGTTTTTTCATACTGAACTAGAGAACTGCTTTACCTCCCCTCCTTCCTAAAAGCAATATGGCGATATGAGAAGAGTGCCAAAATATTATCATCATTCCTGAAGTATGTAATTAATAATAGTACGGAACACAGGGGAATATAATGATAATGGCTAGATCAAGATGGCTGAACAAGATCTGGATTATGTTCGTACTGCAATCCCATTTATTACGCTGCTCAAGTTATTCCCCTCCTTTGCCAACTTTAATCATTTTCTCACAAAGTATTGTAGGGAAATGGTTATGAGTATGACTGATCCCATTCTTTCTTGCACTTAAGCTATATGACCAGCCCAACACTATCCATATTGTCTACTAAATAAATTACGTCCAATAATATATTTAACCTGATATCCAAACCAAACCTGTCGAGGACAACGGGAATAGGGAAAAAAATTGTCACTAAAATTTTGAGTTGATTGGCAGGTGAGGACTATTCCTGCCAATTAAAATGTACTATTTATAAGTTCCTTATAAGTAGTTAGCCGAAAAGCTTCCCAGTTATTCGTTTGTAGTTCATATTACGGCTAATGTGCAATGATCAGATTCTGAAATGCGTTCCTAAAAGCTATTTAATAATTAATTACCTTGTTGCAGTTGTGGTCTTGTCGCTCTTTATTAAATCATTACCCGTATGGTCATCATATCATGACCACTCTGATGATGCGGCGGTTTTACTGACTTTGGGGTGACGGTACGCCATAATATAATAACAAAAGCAATAATATAAACATGGAATGAGTGTATCGGCATCGGTACATAGTGGCTAGGCTACGCTACCCTTGTCTCCATCACTCACGCGTCAAATATGATATGATATGACGTTAGTATACTTTTCGAAATGGAAGTCAATATTTCCCGAATTTTCTTCATTCCTTTCCTATATTTATTGATTCACTCAAGTCTGTCAAAGAAGAAGAGCTGACTCCACAGAAATGTATTTCCCCCACTCCAACATATTTACTCCCTTGGAACGTCAATGTTTACACATTTATTATTATTATCTATTTACCCACATTGGATTGGTTAGTGAGTGCTTTGGACAGTTTTCTTTTTCCATCCATCCAACCAGTATTGTATGAGTTGAACTATTTTTGGAGTGCTTGTATCCATTTATCATTATTATTATATATTATCTTTAGTGCGTATATTGTTATTTCATTCCAACTCTATTTGTGAGCTGCCGACTCACCGCAGTGGACAGGATTTAAGGATTGATTGAAATGGACGGGTTTCGCCATAAGCTTGTTATTGGTAAATGGGTTGGATATATTATGTAATCGCGTAAACTCATCAATTAAAAACCAGCCATGGTGAATTATATATAAATTGTGAATCCCCACTCCCAAACCAAAAGAAAATATTGATCAAACCAGGATCAAATGGAAGGAAATGCCCGAGCCAAGTATAAGTCTAAGGATTGGAGAAACATTTCTACTCTCTGGAATAGGTTAAAACTGCTTTTCTAAATTCCGGCACACCACCACCACAGTAACCGGCATATCAACCGAACCAGCACCGGCGTTCCTCCTTTTAGGGTCGGTGTACTAAACCATCAGCAATTAATAAATGATGAAGTTGAGGCAAGAGCAACAATACCCTTCTCAAGGAAAAAAAACTTCTATAAAAAATGCCCACTTTTTGAAATGTTCCTAAGAAGGGGACTAACTCCTTCTTACAACCTACAAAAAAAAATATATATAATATCGGAGGGAAAAGGAAACAGTTAAGGAAACTCGGGTACCAAATGGGTTTCTGATCAGGAAGAGGGTAAATTTTAGGGAAAGGAAAAAACGTTTACTTCACCATTTACCTTTTTTTGATTAGAGTGGCTACCAACTTACTTGCTAGCAAATAAAGCCACAAAATGTACCATTATTATTATTAGGTATTATGCCCTTCCTCCTAAAATATGCACATGGGCTTAAAATGGATGGATGGAGGAAAAAAGAAAAAAATCCAAATAGCACAACACAACACAACTTGGTAGAGTGAAAGTTGAGAGAGAGAAAAAAAAATATTCTTTTTCGTGTTTCGCCTCCCTTACCATTCCAGCACCTCCGCCGGATCGTAATAATAATATTGTATCTGTGTGTCTGCGTAAAAAAAACGGTTTCTGGCGTATTTCTTCCTCCCTTTGTATCTCTCCAACGGGTGCAACTAATCTAAATAGATGAGCTTTAGTCTGCTAAATAAATAACTCCTGTCTAGAGACTCGCAGTCCATGAAGGCGGAAGTCTGAAAGAATAAGGAGGAGGAGGAAGAGAATAAAAAAAACTGGAGCTATATTTATTTATTTATATAGATAAATATGAGCTTGCATATATGTACCTCGTATATATAAACTGTGATAGAAATATATAAGAAGAGCATCATTATTACGATCATCATCCCACCTCTATTATTGTTCGCTCTACGACTACTCTATTATAAATGCGGAGAGAAAAAGTTAATAATATTTTTTCCTATTTGTAACCGATTTGCTCACAATTTCTTTCTCCCTCAGCTTTCTCCTTTCTTCCGCCATGTGATGTTTAGTAATGAATGAATGGATAGGAGCAATAATGTATATAACAGGTATAAATACGAAGGTACCCGTAGAAATATATATATGGCTATAGGCAGTTAGTTGCCTTTTAGTAGATTCCCGTGCGGTGTTTTCTTTCCCACCAAGGTAAGCTTCAGGTTAAATTTTCTTCCATTTATTTTCCTACCATAGTGAATAAGGTAGAAGTGGGTGGTGGTGGTG
>JAQIXQ010001808.1:0-12762 GCA_034700485.1 Pseudosinella alba | reverse complement strand
GTCTTTAAATGCACAATGACACTGCATTTGCTAAGGCACATATATGAAAAACCAAATATTTGCAAATTGTGCCCTGCATCATTTCCATTAAAATCGAAATTGACTCAGCATCTCTGGATTCGTCATAACCCGAACCGTACCCGAGCGTTTCCATGCTGCTTTTGTGCGAAATCCTTCTTTTCAAAGGGTGAACTGGACCAGCATCTCCGAAGACATCTGGGTGAAAAGGCCATCACTTGCACGTTTTGCAAAAAGGATTTTACAGAGTATTATGAATTATTAAACCATATAGGAACACACACAATGGAACGCCCACATTTTTGCAGACACTGCAATAAGGAGTTTGTAAAGAAGGGTGCGCTGACCCGACACCTCAAAATTCATGAATCGGACAGGATGCGGAACTTTTCGTGTGGGATCTGCGCAAAGTCTTATTTCACCAAAAATATCCTCTCAGTGCACACTCGCACTGTTCATAACAGCAAGACGCGTTTTACATGCAGCACATGTGGACACAAGTTTTCCAGCAAAGTTGGTTTAAATAGACACTCAGCCACTCATGACAAAGAACGGACGCGGGAATTCAATTGTGACTTGTGCAGCAAAAAATTTTTCTCCAGTATAGCGATGCAGCATCACGTCCGACGTCATTTAGGAGAGAAGTATTTTACATGTGGGACTTGTGAAAAAGATTTTGTTTCTGCAAGTGACCTCAGTCACCACAAAATTTTGCATTCCAATGACAGACCATTCAAGTGCGATCAATGCAGTGATGCTACCTTAAAAACGAAGACTGGATTGAAGAGACACAAGGAGGAACACTGCAGAGTGAAGCAGAAGTCATAGGATGGTCATATGGTCATATGGTAGAAGGAAATGGAAATAGAACACGTTAGAAATATTTATTGTATGTAAGGTATATTGAAATATATAGGTCTCTCAATGTCAATCACGATGTGTAAGTTGTTGAAGGACTGGAGTAGTTAATTAGTGTCTGCTCCGTTGGCTTAGTTTAATCAAACGATGATTGATGAAGTACTTAAATACAATGTGACGCAATTGGAACTAGGGAAGTGTAATTTTTCGATATCGAGACGAGACGCAATTTAAAAAATAACACTTAACTGTGACTTAATAAACCTCATGAATTATAACAGCAATTGAGAACAAATTAATATTAAATTACCGTATAACCTAGACATACATTTATTTACATATTATTGCCTAAATAGTGGGCTTTTATACTAGTTAAAATAATAATGATGTAATTTGCCAATTTATATGTACCTAAATAAAAGTTGGTTGACCAATAATTCAAATCACATTTTACAATAAATGCATAAGTATATAACCCAAACAATCATCATTTTCGAATCGCTTCGAGACCCAACCCCAAGTATAAATCCAGATCCACCCCATCACCCAAGCGACAATTAACACCAATTAACAATTAACAATGCACACCCCCGCATGTCCCGCCATACTCAATCCAAAAACTGACTTGAGTCCAATCGCCTTCACATCCATGAACCTGTCCGCATTCTGTATATCCATATCGGAAATGATCCTTCTGTACAATGCCCTAACCCTATAGTCCGCAATGAATTTAGCTATTCCGCTCTCCGCCTGTTTCAAAAATGTCCAGTACAAATGATGTGACATGTAGTGATGAGCTCTTATCCCCAGAATAAAGATAATATTACTCTGCCCCCGCACATAAACCCGGCTACAGAGATAATCTCCATCCACATACTTCATTCCATTCCCAACGGCGGCAGCTAGGCCTTCCATTTTTTCGTCCATTGTGGACACCATCAGCCTCTCCCTGACCATTTGGGAGACCACTTTGGAGGGATCCCCATCCGTATCCCAACCGGGGTCGTGGAAGGCATCCGAGAAACTGAAACCTTTCCTCATAAGCTTGGTCAGGGATCTCTGCACATCCGGCGGGAACATCCTGGCTATAATTTCCACAGCCCATTTCATAGCTTTATTGGCATTCAGTCCGGCATACACTGTTCGGAAGTTGTCCTGAACGAGGGTGTCCAACTCCGGGAAACTGGCTATGTGTAAGGCACTCGTCGTGAAATGGGCTGAGTAGGTTGAGCAGAGCACAACCGTTAATGGCAACCACAACCAAATAATTCTCCTGTCATGACTTGGAATGCTCATGGGCATCTCCAGAATTGGCCAGAGGAGATCCAATCCATGTAACACATTTTTGTAGAAAAATGAAATTGTCAAAACAAGCGAAATTAGCGTGACCCACACTGGCCATTCGATGACTGTCAAAACGGTATAGTCGTATTTTGAATTTGAGTGTAGACTAATGCAAGATATCAAGTCATTTAGGACATTAGTTGAGAGGAGGAGGTAACCCCTGCGAGTTGCAAAATAATTGGGATATCTGAATTTAACACTTTCTGCAGCTCCGGCAAAGATAAACCAATCATTCCCGGGATATTCCCATGGCGGGATTCGGATTAGTTTCCCGTGAGAACTGGTCACATTTAAGGATGAGGCAAGCAGCCCAAGGACCAAGTGGAATATTTGGCCGCATTTGACGGACTCGAAATAAAAAGTGTGTCGATCCTTCTGCGAAAATGTAAAGCAGGATGGGCTGATTTTGCCCATCTCAACTAGGCCACCGAAGTCAATGTGACGTTCGTATCCGTTGCTATTTAGCTTTCTTGAAAAAGATCGAAGCAAATCCAGCATTAATGATGATTCATGGAGGGTGTCCTGGGGCAAATGTAGATTTTTATCAGGACAAAAATAGCAGTGAACTCCAGTTCGAATATGGGAGGATTCTTCGGAAAATAATATAATGTCGGCATGAAAGGGTTGCAAATCCAATCTGAACAGACCATTCCCAGCAAGCCCAGCAATGAGAGGGTCTGATGATGATACCTTCTTGACCTTCACGAAGAACATGGCATGGTCACTCGTTCCAAAACCCGAGTTGTGAATGGCTGAGGCTGTCTCTTTCAGGGTGATTGTGAGGAGGAGAAAGATGATACAAGTTTGGTCGCTAAACTTTCGAATGAACCGAAAATACTTTTGATTTAGACGGATATCTAAGTCATCCCCAATATTACTGAACGCATTCAGAAAATGGGGCGTTTCGAATCGAACGTCAAATGCAAAGTTTAGCTGATCGGGGGAGAAATGTATGCTAGGTGGGTGATGGGCTAGGTTTGTAAATTCGGGGAAGGAACTGTAATTTATTCCATTGACAATGTTGAAGGAACAATCGGGTGGTATTTCAAATGGAAAACTTCCAGGCTCTCCAATATTCATGTCGACAAAAAGGGAATGAAAAGAAATATACACTTTTAGTTCAACACACGGGGTCAGATTTGACTTAATTTTTGCAACTTAATTTTTTGAAGGTGACGTAGTTAATAATATCCTTTCACATGTACACGTGTCGAATGTTTTTGTTCTTTCATGGGTTGCTTCATGTTTATTTGTTGAGGTTCGAGGGAAGTGTCACCTTGGCTTGGACTGATTACATGAGCGTTGCCTGGCAAGGGCTGTTTCTTCAAGCATCATCAAATATCCCATTAAAGCGAGTGATTGAATGAATAAGATGATTATCAGGGAATTTGTGTATTTCCATTTTAACAAGAAATTCATCAGCAACAATTATTACGTAAGTTTACAAGTGGACATGCGATATCTAATTTAAAATATTGCTTAGCAATGGCGATACATCCTCTAAAATTGGTTCCAGTTGTAGTACTCAAATATTACCCCATATCTATTGTAATGTATATATTACATATTATTTTAGCGATATTGATTTTAACTTTAATAAGAATAAGAAGTAATTTATTCAAACATTATATACCAATGTAATTATATCTGATGGGGAATGAATTTCAAAAACATATCACGCCCAACAAACAACAATAGAAATCTGCTCAAGCGGTTTCAAATATCATCTACATTTTCATTCATTATCAAATTCACTCATTATCCCTAAATATTTTCATGATGGAAATGCTGAGTCCTATCCAAACCCAGACCAGGATCCAACTAGCTACTAGGAAAGCACACATTCCAATATGCCCTAGAAAACTCAACCCCACCACAGACTTGATATCCACGGCCTTCCAATCCATGAATCTATCTGCATCATGAATATCCAGTGCAGCAAATGTTTGCTGATATAATTTACGAACCCTGTGTCCCGCAACAAACTTGGCTATTCCACTCTGAGCAAAGAGGTGGAAGATGGTATATAAATGATGTGACATATAGTGATGGGCCCTTATTCCCAAAGGAGTTCCTTTTTTGGCGCCCTCTTTCAAGTCAACCCGACTGCAAATATTGTCCCCATTCACATATTTCATCCCTTTCCCAACTGCTGCCGCCAATCCTTCAATATTGTTGGTGCAAATGGGGGAAACCATCAACTTCTTACTCACCATCGTTGTCACCATGTCCACCGGATCCCCAATCCAGCCAGGATCCACAAATGCATCAGCCAGGCTAGAACCCTTCTTGAATAACCTGCTCATCTTTTTCTTAACATCCTCAGGATATTTACTGTGCATAAATTCCGCGAGCGCCCTCGATTTTGGGTCATTGCTGAAGCCAGCAAGTACAACACGAAAGTCTTGATCCACCAGAGTTTTCAACTCGGGGAAGGAAGGAATCTGTATCGCGTTTGTCTTGAAGTTTGCTGAATAGGTGACTCCCAACACGGTTGCCAACAACAGCCAAAAGCAAATAATTTTTCTGTCGTGGCGAAGGCGCAAAGCCATTTCCAGAATTGGCCAGATCAGGTCCAATCCGTGGAACATGCTTTTGTAATAAAAAGAAATTAGCAGAATCGAAATAGCCAACGAAATCCGGACCGGCCATTCTATTACCGTCAAGAAGGCGTAATCATACTCTGAGTTGAAATTAATGTCAATGCATGCGATCAACTCATCCGGAACATATGCTGCCGACATGAAATATCCCCTGCGGGAGGCGAAATAGTTCGGATACAAATTTTTCATGCTTTCCGCCCCGGCTGCAAAGAGAAACCAACTCTTGCTAGGGGATTCCCATTCCGGAATTTGTTTCCCATTGTGGGAATCCGTGGTGTTCAGAGCTAAGGTTAATAAACCAAGAATGAGTTGGAAGGGTTGGCCACATTTTGCTGATTCCGAGTAGAATTTTTGCCGCTTGGCAGTCGCAAAGGTGAAACAAGATTGGTTGATTTTACCAAATTCGATCAGTCCTCCGAAAAAGACATGACGACCGTACACATTACTATTCAATGCTTTTGACAATGCTCGAACCAAGCTTAAAGATGACTTGTTGGTTGGGGTCAATTGGAGATTTTCATTTGGACAAAAATAGCAGTGAACTCCGACTCGAGACTGGGAAAAGAATATTATATCTCCATGAAATGGTTCCAGATCCAAGTTGAACAGACCATTCCCAGCAAATTCAGAAATTAGGGCGTCTGATGATGATACATGATTAACTCTGACGAAGAACATGGCATAGTCACTGGTCCCAAAACCGGAGTTGTGAATGGCGGATGCTGTCTCTTGAAGAGTGGTTGTAAGGAGGAGGAAGAGAATGCAAGTTTGATCGGCAAACCGGCGGATGAAACGAAAATATTTCCGGTTTAGGTGAATATCCAAGTCATCTCCAATTATATCGAACATGTTCCAGAAAGTGGGTTCTTCGAAGCGAACGTCGAATGCAAAGTTCAGTTGGTCCAGGGAGGAATAGTATGTGGTAGATTGGTAATGTGGCGGTATAACTAATTCGGAGGAGGAATTTGGACCTTGAACAATGTTGAAGGAGCAATCAGGGGGAACTTCAAAGGGGAAAATGGAACTGACAGACTCTCCGAAATGCATCCTGAAAATAAGAAAAAGTAAATGTTTTAGTCTATTTATATGTATTGGCAAACTGCAGAAACTGTTTTGTTAAAAGTTGGGCACTAGTTTTTGTTAGTTTAGTTTTCAACAGAAAATCTTTGTTCCTAATGGGATGTTCGGTGTTTAAATGTCAATTGGTTAGATTTTGTTTGGTTTGGTTTATATCAATATGAGAAGAAGTTCAAGGGAAGTCTCACCTTCGTGGGATTCAATGAAGGTTACTTGTCAAGACCATACGTGGGATTTAAGAAAAATATCCAATTACCGAGGCACGTTTTTGATTAAAACTGACAAGAGGAAATGGGAAATATGTCGTGTCAGTATAAGTAAAGCAATATGCATAGGTAAGGAGGAGTAAAAATCGTTCGAATAGTTCCAGTGGTGACAGAATACATTATTTCCATGTTGCGCGATTTTTTTCTTTCGTGTTTTCATGGCTGTCATGACACATTTTGATTTGATGTTTTAATGAGTAAAGCCACGGATAAATTAGCTACTGTAAATGATTAGTAAAATATAACCGGAAAAATATTTCCTCATCGTAAGCATTGGTTTCCACATAGTTCCATTGAAATAGGAAGGTAATTCAAAAATATTTATGTCGATATTTAGCAAGAGAATGAATTGAACTAAAATGTTTGTAACTAATAATTCGCCTTTAGGGAAATTGGACCTTGAACATTGACTGTTTTAGTTTTACCTGTGATAAGAGTTGAAGCTCAACGTCAATCTCTCCTGCCCTGGTAGATTAAATGAATGAATATTGCGGTCTGCCAAACTTATTGAGTAATATTATTATAAAATCGTTTTTTATATTTCAATGGATAACACATCCAGACAAAGACATTTTATACAGACATGCAATATAAGGTTTGAAAAATTGGCTTTTGTAATTATCCTTTAGTCTATTTTATCTTATATTACGTATATTCGTATGTAAGTCTACGTTTCTACCAAATGATGCCTAATAATAAACATATCCCACAAATTGAAGCATTAAATTTGTATATATTTGGTCATGTCATACAAATATATTTGGTCATATATTTGGTGCCTGGCAGGCACCAAATATAAGCGGCAAAAATATTGTTTGTTATGGTTATAAAAGCATTTACCATTGGAATGTCGATCATTAATATCCATTACATTTACAATATTAAGAAGAAGAGTTCTACAGATATCATAGTATTTGCACATTTCCATTCATAGTCAACTTATTCAATCACTCCTAAACAACTTACTGAGTGACACACCAACAATTGTAAGAAAATTGCACAGCCACACCAGGACCCAAATGACAACTAGGAACAAGCACACCCCCACATGACCTGCGAAACTCAATCCCAATACGGATTTGATATCTATCGCTTTCCAGTCCATACATCTATCAGCATCATGGATCTCCAGTTCTGAAACTGTTTTCTGGTATAGCTTACGAACCCTATATCCCGCAATGAACCTAGCTATTCCACTCTGAGCATATCGGTGAAACGTATCGTACAAGTGATGGGACATGTAGTGATGGGTCCTGATACCCAACGTGAATCCCTTATCATTATCCTCCATTAGGTCTACTCGACTGCAAATATTATCCCCATTCACATATTTCAACCCATTCCCAACTGCCGCATATAATCCTTCTGTGTTCTCGGTCATGGCGGATACCATCAACTTTTGCCTCACCATTTGGGTAACTGTGTCGGACAGATCCCCGCTCCAACCAGGATCCACAAATGCGTCCGCAAGGCTGGATCCCTTTTTGAAAAGCTTGCTCATGCTTTTCCTAACATCCGCGGGGTGCTTGCTGTGCATATATTCCATGAACTGTCTCGTCTTCGAGCTGTTGCTGTAACCGGCAAATAATGTTCGGTAATTGTTATCCACAAGAGTCTCCAAATCAGGGAATGTTGTAATTTGTATCGCACTTGTCTTGAAATGCCTGGAGTAAGTGGCGCACATCACTGTCGTCATGAGCAACCAGAACCATATAATTCTTCTGTCATGCCGCAAGGTCAGAGACATCTCTAGAATTGGTAGAAGTAGGTCCAATCCCTTAAAAATGTTTTTGTAGTAAAATGAAATTAACAAGACAGAAATAGATAATGAGACCCAAATTGGCCACTCAATTACAGTCAAGACGGAGTAGTCAAATTTTGAGTTTAAGTTAACGCTAACGCAGGAAATCAAGTCATTTGAAACATGATTCGCCAGCATGAGGTATCCCCTGCGAGTGGCGAAGTAGTTTGGATACAGATATTTTACGCTTTCTGCGCCGACTGCGAAGAGGAACCATTTTTCTCCCGTGGACTCCCAAGCCGGAATTTGTTTTCCGTTGTGAGCATCCGTAACGTTTAGCGAGGAGGTTAGCAATCCAAGCATGAGTTGAAATAATTGGGCACACTTTACCGATTCGGAGTAGAAGTTTTGACTAGTGGCTGTGGGAAATGTGAAGCAGGCGTTGTTGATTTTACCAAAGTCCACTAGGCCTCCATACCAGACGTGGCGCATATGACCGTGCTTATTCAATGCTTTGGAAAATGATCGCAACCCGCCCATAGTAGATTCAGGGGGCAACTGAAGATTTTGATCCGGACAAAAATAGCAGTGAATTCCAGGTCGCGAATAAGATGACGCCTCCGAAAAGAAAATGATGTCGGCATGAAAGGGTTGTAAATCCAACTGGAACAAGGCATCCCCGGCGAACTCCGAAATAAGTGGGTCTGATGGGGTCACCCCGTTAACCCTCACGATGAACATGGCATAGTCACTCGTTCCGAACCCGGAGCGATGAATTGCAGTAGCTGTTTCTTGGAGAGTGGAGGAAGAGTATGCAAGTTTGATCAGCAAAGCGTCGAATGAAACGAAAATATTTTTGATCGAGATGAACCTCAACGTCGTCTCCAATTACTTCATACGCATTCCAAAAATTGGGAGTTTCAAATTCAACATCAAATGCAAAGTTTAGTTGGTCAGGGGAGGAGTAGTATGTGGTGGCTGGGTAATTCGATGGGTTTTGAAATTCGGGGAAGAAATTGGAACTTGATCGTCCAACAATATTGAATGAACAATCAAGTGGTACGTCAAAAGGAAAATTCACAAACTGCCCAATTTCCATGTTGATTAGCTTGAAAATAATAAAATGTAATTGGCTATATTAGCAGGCGACGGAAATGCGTATGATATAATTTTGTACTAGAGTTTGCCAAATTTATTCTTCAATTAAATGATCACTTCGCTCTCTGCTTGGAGGTGGATATTTCAACTGACAATGAGTGAGCTGCTCCAGTTTTTTGCTTGCACTGGCTACAAATGCGAGAAATAGATATGAGCTGAAGTTCAAGGTAAACGTCACACTGATTCAATGTCGGTTACTTAACAAGACCATACGCGGGATTACACAAGATACCAATTACAGTAGCGGGAATTTCATGATTTAAAAACAACAGGAAATGAGAAATATGTCGTGTCAGTATACATTAGATATAAATTAGATAAGTACTTACAGAAACTTACCGGATATCTCTCTCCTCGTTTACTTTGCCACCCTTATAGCATATGAATCAGTAGCGCATATTTCCGAATGCCTCAGCATATGTTACTTCTTACTTCCCCACAATATGAACTTTATCCTTCATGTTTTAAATAGCATGAACAATGAAATAAATAATGTATTTTCTAAAATTGTAATTACCATATTATTTCATTGTTCTCATGCGTGTATAACAGTTTCTTTGGACATTTTAAACTTCAAATGCAAATATTATTATATTTCTCCGTAACGTTTCCGGACCAAATTCCGAACTTTTTGGACTTTGTTGCCAAAAAAAAACGACCAACGAGCTATTTTTTCGTAAACTTATTTTTTTTTAACTAGAGAAAGTGGTGAAGACGACTGTGGCTATATGCTTTATGGAAGCCAAACATTCTGGAATTACTCTGCCCCCAAAACGCCCTTGTACCGTTCCGTCATCCGGGTTGTGCTTGATGCCAAATCACCGTTGAAAGTATATACGCCAACGGAGAATAAATCGGCATACATGAAATTATTACGGAGCTGAAAGCGTCGTTATGGTTTTGCTATGTTTGTCTGTGGATCTGTGGCCGGTCTCCTGGCTTTGATCTTGAGACATTTTTTTTCTATTTATTTGCACATAAATGCTCTACTCCATATGAGAATGTGCAACTCGTGTTTTGTATTGACCTCAAGAAGGCTAAAGGTATATTTAGTCAGGTAATTTGTAAATGAAATAATTTATTTTATTATTTTAGCAATATATTTGAGTATGGTTGAACAACTAAAGTGATTTTTATATTTAAAAATAACACTGACAAATAAGCTATTACTAAATGATAAGTGAATTTGAATTGCGTAATATGTTTGCATTGGTCATATGCGAGGTGCTACAATGAACTTCAAGCCTTAGACATTAAAGTGGCCTTATAAGAATCATCTACCAAAGAAGCAGAGTAATAGCATAATCCACCGTTTTCTGACAGAACTCCAAATGCGTATTCCTATCAATATGATAGTAGGGATACGCCATCTCCACATGGAATGTTTGGGATCCCCTCACAAACTTCCGAAAGAACATCCCCCTGGGAAACTCCTTCTCTCCCTGATATTTCAACCCATCCGAAGCATCCGCCAGGGTGTTGAACAATATGCTCTGGTAGTAGACTACCACCACTGGGGATGCAATGCTTGCAATGACCACGAACCAGGCCACCAACCCAATTTCCATGAGCACCCGGTTGAACTTCACGAGGAAGAAGACCATAATGGATGCGGTGGTGAGGAGGGCCGTCTGGGTGAATGCGATCTTGACCGTTGACACGATTTCGTTGAGGTGGCTGTTCAACAGCCTCTGGATCCTGTAGAGATTGACCACTTCCTGGTCCTCAAGAATCCCGTAGAACTTGGTCCGAATTTTGCATCTGGGGCCTTCCCGATCCACCATCCCCTCCGGGGTGATGTCATCGAGGCAGGAGGTGGCCACAATGGAGCAGGTCAAGCCTAGGAGACAGAACCCCGCAACCAGATTGGCACATGCGTGGAGGGCGGCCAGGAGGAAGAGGATGAATGGGAGGAATATGGGCTTCAAAGTAAAATCAATTTCCAGCCATTCCTGCATTGCGCAGTGATTTGGGTCGAGGGGGTGCAGTAGGGTTGCTACTAGCCCATATGGGAGGGTCATGGAGAATATGATGGTCAACAAGGCTGCCACTTCCCCTTTCTGCATCCAGGACTTGTGGTCGGCATCCAACTCGATTTCCTTTTCCTTGAGCATATTCAGGATCCTCTTGTTGTACTTGAGGGTCTGGTTCATCAAGTAGATGAAGTTGTGCCGGTGCTTGATCATCACCAGATGCATGAAGACCAGGCTGATTGCCAGGAACAGCTCACCCCAGCCAATTGACAGGGTTGCAAATCGGGTGAGCTTGGCTGTGGGGCTCAGGGGAGGCTTCCCACCTTCTTCTGGGATTTCCGCATGAGGCAGGATTTGGAGATATAGGCGGGTGGCGTGGATGGAGGAGAATATTATGCTGCCAGTCATTCCGCCATGCATCCTGCAATTAATAATTGTGCAATAATTAATGTTAATCTAATCGGATTTTGGGAAAATGACATCGACCAGGAAAGAATGTTTGGAAGTCCTTACATGAAAAGAAGAGTATAGAATGGAGGGTCCACAAGTTCTCCAGTTGCCCCATCCCAGTCGAAGTAGGCATGGAGAGAGTATTTCAGAGTCTTGCTGCGGAACTCCAAAAGTTTCAGCATTCGATCGGAAATCATGATGAATTTGACTTCGACTTCAATCCCAAGATTGGCGGATACTTTTTAGTATTAGGATCATTTCTGAAAGGACATTTAGCTACTGATGCCAGGACTGAATAACTTAAGTAATTCGTATAAAGGACTACAAGGAATAATGCAGTACCAAAGTATGACGTCTGACCAAGAATTGAAGTAAGATGATATAAAGAATAAGTTTTCTATTCTAATCCAATCCACGGTTATAAAAGCAATGTCTGTCTTTTGGTAAGATATGTAATATTATTTTAGGCATTTGCTTGAATAATTTAGTACACTTTTTTTAGAAAAAGAAGGGGAATTAATTTTATTATTCAATATATTATTGATTTTGTTTTCTGCAAGTTGGTCCATAGTCAAAGTATGTATACTGTAAGTGGACGCTCTTTAAAAACTTCAATTCCTTTTAAAATGTAAGCATTAATACTGGCATGAGAAATAATTAAAGCAAAGTTATTGCAGTAGTTTCCTTTTTAAAGGTTAAGATATTCTTTTTGCCAGCTTTGTATAATTTATTCGGCATAATGGTGAAGCTAAGCAGAAGCATAATATTCCAGATTCCAGTGAATAATTAAAATACCTCCGAGAATTATAGGTACAAGTGCATATGGTTATAGCTTTTATAAATGCTTCTTATAATTATACATATAATATATGTCTTGGAAAAGTCAAATCAATTAGGTACTACTTTCTTCACGTAACAATTAGGATGGTTTGGTAAGGTCTAGTTCAATGTGACCTAGGAATAGTATGTAGTATGTTGTACTTAATAGTATAATTTATAGTTTCGAATTTGGACTGAGTTGCGATACCACATTTTACCAATCATATAAATTACAACTGTTTAGCATCATCCTCATATCATAATCTTAGATACAGAATAAATCATATCAGATTAATTGACTACATTGCTCGTTGAATTAAAAGGACGAATCATTCGTTACAATTCATCATATTTAACTTCAAATAAACATAAAGGGTTATCTATATCCATAATTGAATAAGGCCTAACATAACCTGACGCCGATTTTGTTTACCTTTCCCTCTGCTTGCAAAGCT
>JAQIXQ010001807.1:0-12765 GCA_034700485.1 Pseudosinella alba | reverse complement strand
TTTATAAATTGTGTGTGGGCTGCGGCCATATTCTATATCACAATAAATCATATACTACTATACTACTATATACTATACTACACAAACAGAGACAGTTTCTAAGAATAAACTGAGGGAAAATGAACTCTCTATTTTTGTAACCTCCAAAATTGGCAAATATGGATTTTTAATGTTATAGTAAAACTAATGCAAAAATGCCAAATACGTGATACATATAAATCATTTGCACAATTTAGAAGGTCATAGACTTTGAAAAAGACTTTGATTTGTCTCACGCTGGGAAATTGATAGGATAGTTTACCTACATAAACCTACCTGCTGAAAATCGGACATGATTTTTTTCTATCCCAATTTAGCGATTCAGTGATATGACTTGGCTGATGTCTATCTTGCAAAATCCCTTTCATCTCCACTTGAGCAATAAATTGAAAAAGTATTTGAGTGTCAAGTCATTCAAAATGCTACATTATCTTCATGAATCCTTCCTCTGGAGACTGAAATTCGATTCGAATAAACAGCAAAAACGCAAATAGGTATACTAGAGCAATAGGTAATCCAATTCATCACATTTTGTACTTGTTTAACAAGAGGGAACGCTATGAAGGAAGAAAATGCTCCTTTGCTCAGTTCTGAATAAGAATAAGAATATTCGGATAAAATGAACTTCAGTGCTTAGTTTCCCCAAACTTTTTTACTATTCAAAATGTGACATTGCATGATTGAAATGGATATTTTAAAATGCAAAGGTTAATTTCAATTGAATTTTAAATCAATTTAAGTTTATTATAAAGGAACGGGGAAATGCGGAACTAGAAACATGAACTGTAAATAGCTAAGGAGCTAAAAGCAACTGAAAATTGTTATTTGCTCTAAAATTCTCCATTTCAACTGGGAAATCACAATCAGCCACCTTCGATGAGTTATGGCGCCACTCAACTGTCATTTCCAGATATTATTTTTTCTCAATCGTTCTTTACTTCTCCCGTGAAATACTTCAATATATCTATTTTCATGCAAATGAAATTCCAGTCTCCCAAACCCAGCATATTTAACCCCTCTCGGCTAAACTCTTTACAGCCTTGAGGATTTAGGAAAAGCAATTTCAATATAAAAAACTAAAGTCTCAATAGCAGACATAGTAATCCCCTGTAATCCTCCCTCCTTAGAGAAGGGATGAGAAATACCGGTGTGGAAATGAAATATTATGTACAACGCCGGCCAACTTGATCAATCTGCTTGCTATAGCTTGCAGTTTAAGGATATACATGCACTATGTTGGTGGTTTGGTTTAGGGGGAGGATTATTTGTCGAAATACCTTAAAAATAGTTTGTGCATTTGTACTTTTTTGGACAAACCCTGTTCGCTTCAATTGCGGTCTTGGCCTGATCTGACACATGCATATGCCTCTCAAAGCGCAATTGTTGCGGGAAAAATAATTTCGCCTTTCGGTGAAAGTCATAAATTCCAACATGGGCTTAGGATCTCAGAGAAAGCGGAGAGGCGAATAAAACTCAACAATTTTTAATCCGAGACACTGTCCATGTTAAATCCGAATAAGAAAGGAATCGGCAGGATTTGGTCAGCTGCTTATTTGCGGCCTGAACTTTACGACATGAACTACAATTTTGTGTTCGTATGCAACATAAAATTCCGACATTGTCAAACAAATATTAAATACGAGCATTCGAAATAAAAAGTGAGTAAAAACAAACATGACTATGGTATAATCTGACCTGGTTGGATATACGTTTAACCTCGGCCGCTCTCCTAGCTCCGTCTCGGAAATTCGTTTCGTAACTTTTTTACTTTCACCAAGTTCGGCAAAAAAATAAATTTCATAACATTTGACATAAATTTAATATTTTTTCTCAACCCGAAACAAAAATGATCCGCATATTTATCCAGTCAACTCAATCCGCCCACCCGACTAATTAAAAAACTTTCAGCCGTAAATAATATTTTCTTTCGATCCAGAAAGAAAATATGGCGCTCCGCCATCCAAGCATGAAGAATATTTTAAAGTAGGTTGGCAGCAACATTGCACTAAAGAAAACAAATAGCGTTCTTCCTGGAGCAGGATAATATTCTTCCTTTTAGTTGCTCTCTGTAGGGTAGGATTACAATAAAGTGATGAAAAGAAAACTATGTTGAAGGGAAAGTTTTAGAAAGTTTTAAGTTTCTGCACTATTTCACCCTATCGACAGACATGACATGACCGTGGCCGTGTATAACTCTCGATAAGGAATAAATGGTTTTCAAAGTAGTCCAAATGTAAGGACTCCTCATTTTCCTGAGCTCATGAACTCGTTCGTCTTGTGAAGAGAAACAAAGCCAAAGTAAACATAATAGCTTCCCCGGTCCATTGCATCATCTAGCTTAGGATATTTCTGTAACAAAAATAAGCATTAGCTGGTATCATGCAATTAATGATGATGCTGTCCATGATGACTTGGGCAGGCCCCTTTCTCTTAAAAACTTGAACGCGCATTTTTTTCAGACTTCATTTTTATTCGGTCAGCAGCTTTATACTTGAAGCTTGAAGGGGCCTAGCATAATAGAGAGGGAGCTGATATTTTCTGGGTAAAAGCTAGTTTGGAAACCCGTCAGTATCCAAACAAAGAGAAACAACATTGAAGCGGAGAAAGTTGGGAAAAAAGTTTCCATCCATCCATAAAATCTCATCGGCTAGAATAATAAATGAAATTGATGATGAAAAATATGGTTTGAGGGGATCCAGCGCAGTCATTATGGGGGGAATTTTGGCGAAATGAAAACACTATGTGGTCCCATGTCCGAATGCTGGATGCGCTTTACATGTTCCTATGTATATTGCAGGTTTTTCGTATCTACGTGTACAGTAATCATAGAAATATGAGCATAGCAACTTTCTTTGAAATACTGACTGATAGATTGAAAAAAAAAACAAGCAATCAACAATGAAGGTGAATAGGACTTCATCTTTCTTAAGAAACTGTTTATTTTTCCTTGCAACCCAAGTTGTTGAGAAAGTCCAAATCATTTTATTTTCATGTTATATCATCATCAGGATCTCATCCTATATTTGTTGGTAAAATAATTGGAGCATATTTAGAAATATTCTTACCACGTCATGTCAGTCCCAATCATAATCAAAGACTATTACAAATACTAAAATAGGATTAACGTTTCAGCTGTACAGTTTCTATCAGGTTCGTTATAGGTCAGGTCAGTCAAATCGAAAAGAAAGTTTCAACTAAAGGAAAGAACAAATTCTCCAATTTAAGACTATTTTTTCTGCCAAGTAATGAAGCATGACGGTTTTTTTTAAATTATTGAAAATGGAAAGGAAAATAAACAATATTGAAAGACAGGCACGTTAAGGTGCATGATGAATGTTGATATAGACATTGACGGGGCCATAAGTAGGGCACGCTGATGGTGGTTCTCATGCCATTTCAAAATCATCTTCTTAGCAACTTTCATCACTTCCACCTTCCACCATACTCAAATCCCATTTCGTCGATGAACCCATGAACCCATTTTTTATTATATATCATTCAACAAGAGGGCGTCAAAGCCATTTATGTACTTTTGACATCTTTCCCTCTGTAAAAATGAAGTTAAAACAGGTTCCATCTCCCTCAAGAAATTAAGTTCATTCTGGAAGGTAAGAAGAAGAAATGATGCAGTCTTTTACATTGTACATGTTCGATCGAGTGAAAGCTTTCAAACTGAGTTTTCTTCGATGAAGATGAAATTGGGGGAAAGTGTCATGGTTCATATTACCATTAGTAAGCTTGTGGGCTGGTTATATGGGACGTGACTTTCTTGAAAGGTTTTCTCCTCAAGGAGATGATAATGTCGTTTTCGGATTATGATGGAGGGGAGGTGGTGTATGCACTTCATGAGAGAAGAATGTGTTGTTTATACGTGCTTAAGTGGAAAACTGGCATGTCGTAACATATTTTGACCTTTTTTCATAGTACAAACGGGAAAGATGAGGATAGTTGAACCGAATCCAGTGGCAAGTACATAAACAGGTTGGCTGAATGGACTCGGTTATCATGAATCATTTTCGCCTATAGACAAATTTATGCCTAACTGGAAGGTTGAAAAAGCAAATGTTAGAAGGGTGTAAGGTGCAAGTAGGAAACATGTCTTAGATAATCATGTTGTTGAGTTGAGCACTTTAAAATAAAGATGTTGCTAATGGGAAATGGGCACATGATTCTATAATCTAAAAAATGGAGATTCAATCAAAATTTTATGCAACAGTTTCCCTTGTCCATACTTCTCTCCATCAGTTTGTTTTGTTTCAATTGTGCTTATAAATTAAAGAAATAATATATCTTGCTGGTTATCTATTCGTGATGCAACGAATGACGGGAATGAAATTAGAAGAACATACTTTCTACTTTGCTGCATTAAAAATGGCAATATAAAATGCTTGATTTAAGTTAAAGTATCATGGCTCTTCCTCCCATCCTAGAAAGTGGGACAAACGTAAGCCCTTTCTATTTAAAAAAAAACTTCAAAAGGCTATAACATTATTCCAGTCATTGTTTACGTTCAATTTCCCCTACGAAGTAACAATATTATCTTATCCCCCTATAGCAAAAAAATATAACGGGAAGTGTGGACAGTGATGTTATAAAAGCTGAAATCTTTCATGCACTAAAATACTGGTTTATTTTTTGCTTTAAACTGATCCCCGGACTCTACCTACAGGATTATCATCAGCATGCAAATGCATTGAAAATGGAAATCTCACGAAGGCAAGTGGCTAAATCCCCCCATTTTATTTCACGGATCATTTTTTATTCATGCGGGATTTGCTTTGAAGTAAACCATTTGCCTCTATGCGCTAATATCTACATTTTGATGAAGAAGGAGAATGTAAAAAGGGGAAAAGGCTAAATAAGGTCACGCCCAGTCATTATCGGTCATGCACAAAGTCCTTGACAGGGATCAAAATTATGCAGTTTATGCAAAATTATGCAAAATTAGCAAAATGGGAAAATTATTGTCGAGGTAACCCTGCAAATGTCAAATAGTGCATTATATTAAAAGGCTCATATTCTTCGGGTAAATTTCCTTTGGTTGGGTCTGGTGGTTAAACCTTGACCAGTACCCGAAAGTTTACATGATGCAAACTAAATATTTACTTTCCCGTCGTCAGAATCTTCTCTCATGATGGTTTCTTCTTATATGTTTGACCGGAGTCCAGAGTAATAAAAAATGTAAGTAGATCTGATCTTTTGGTTTGGATCTGATTTCCAATAAGTGAAAGTAAAATAAGAATCGAAAACCAGGGAAAGTTGAACTCAAAATCAAAACTTCGTTGTTTATATTGATTGTTTTGTTTGTGCGACTCCTATTGAAACATGACTAGAAATATTATTTGGGTTTCTGCCTGATTTAATTCATATTCAATTAGTCAACCCAATATACAGAAATTGTCAAGAATATTGCTTGATTGACCGAACAATATTTGGAAAGTTGCCTTTGTCATTTTTGCTGATAAAATTTGGAATGGAATGAGTTGCTTAGATAACAAGAAAACGTCTGCAGTTTATGTTGGCATTCGATCTTTGCCCTACCGAAAAAATTGGGGGATTGATCACCTACTAAGAGGTTATCTGCAAATGAATAGAGCGCATCCCCCAAACGGGACCCAGGTAAATGCTCATTGCTCATTACATGAAAGCGAAAATAAATTTTATACTGGTAAGTGCAAGAAAATTATATTTAATTCAAATTAAAACATAAAATTCAGCTTAGTCAAATATGGAAAGTAGTAGACTCAGTTTTCAAATAAATTAGCTTCATAGTTTCCATTTTTGCTGCAGATAATCGGATGTTAGGGTCCCTGATTGCATGTTTAAGGGAAATCCGGTCACGACCAGTTTGTCGTCATTTGCCCCCTTCCTTATTTCCTTTGCCTTTTGGACTTAGTGTGGGCTTCTGCAAGCAAAAATATTACAATTGACTTATTAAACACAAATATTTAATTTTATTAATGACCGCAACAATTATTATGTACTACTTACCACAGCACCGACTTCAGACAATGAAATCCACACCATAATTACAAATACGATCAAACCAAAAATTCCCTTCATTTTGACAATTCTGGGTGTAGGAAGATGCTCAGCGTATTTATTAATGTAACAGCAAAATGGTATAGTAGAAATTATAATTGCAAATAGAAATAGTCTATTTCAGTTTAAATATTTTAATTGACAACTACACTATTCGGAGCAAACTGCTGAATGTGGAAATTCTGACGTAGGATAAATATTAATAACTAGCGAAAAATTCTGTCAGCGATTATCATGGGATGAAAATCGTGACATCACCACTATTGCAAGTTGTAGTTCACTCTCATTTGTCTGTCACCGACGCACTTGCGAACTTGCTATCTTTGCTGAACTCCTCAAAGAAGAGGAAAAAAGTCACAGCGGCACCAACAAACTGCATGACAATAGAAGCCATCGTTAATAGTTCCATAGAAAATAGTCGCAATTATGTATAATATGTTGCAAAACTTCAATGCTGAATGGAACTTGAGGAGGTGTGAATGCTGATATGAAGTCACTGACGTCAAGTCGGTTCAATTTACAAAAAGAGTCTAATTTCAAAAATGCTGAAAATGAAACGCATTACCTGTTAAATTGAAAAATGAAACTACCTACAGGGTTGTCCCAGCTCAAATTAATTAAAATGTCTGGAATGCTTTAAAAATAGCTCATTGGAGACCTTCCTCCCGAAACACTTGGTTACGTATAGAAGGTGCCGTACCAGCTCTTCAAAGTCTTTTGCATCTGAAGTGGGTCGAGTCTGAAATCATTCCAGACCTGCCAATTGCAAACTCATGTTTGCAAATTCCTTGTCTGGCTTGACATAACCATACTCGAGTATGAATATGGAGTATAGTTGAAGCAAATTGGAGAAGCACTGGATGAATTTGAGTTGTATCCGATTTCCAATTTATATGAAACTGTCGTATTTCAAAAACATTGTAAAATTGCACTTGCATTTTTTGTTTGTTCCAGGAGGCACCTCACACATCATGCTCTAATTTCAAAAGGACTACAGCCACCATTGAATCAACTGAATCAAGCAATCTTTTTCAACCGTAAGTAATAACAATCCATATCAGTTTCAGGAAACATGCTTTTCTATGCAACTAGTTTATATCAGTACATTGCCTGAAGCTAATTTTACTGCGACGTAGGCTAAGTCGTTACTGGAATACGGAAATCAGCTCAACACACTCCCGAAATATCTCCTTTCTGCTGCTAGTCATTATTCATGCGGGATTTGCTTTGAAGTAAGCCATTCGCCTCTATTTTCCGGCTCTCGTGCTAATGTCTGCATGTAGGCGAAGTAGGAGAATGGAAAAAATGGGGAAAGGCTAAATAAGGTCACGACCGGTCATTACAGGTCATGCACAAAGTCCTTGACACGGATCATTCAAAATTATGCAGTTTATGCAAAATTATGCAAAATTAGCAAAATGAAAACATTGAACATACTTGGTAACCCTGTAAATGTCAAATAGTGCATTATATAAAAAGGCTCATTTTATTCCTCGGATAAATTTTCTTTGGCTTGGTACTACCAAGTTGGTAGTTAAATCTTGACCAGCATCCGGAAGTTTACCTGATGCAAACTAAATTTTTACTTTCCCATCGTCAGAATCCTCTCTCATGATTGTTTCTGCTTATATGCTTGACCAGACTTCAGAGTAACAGAAAATGTAACTTTGAAAATAGAACTTTTGGATCTGATTTACAATAAGTAAAATGAGAAGCGACAACAGGAAAAGTTGAAATAAAAATCAAAACTTGGTTGTTGTTATGTTTGGTTTGTGCGACTCCCATTTAAACATGACTAGAAAGTTTATATGAGGTTGATCGACTAGCAAATTGCATACAAAATAGAAATGATGCTTGCGGTTTGATTTGACCAGAGTTGGACCAAAGATGATCTTAAGATGAGAATCTGTAGATGAAGATGAGATGAGATGATCATCTTTCATCTCATCTTTCATCTTGACGCACCAGTAAATCATCTATCATCTTCATCTTTCATCTTGGAAAAAAGTCTAAACCATCTTATTTTGTTTCTATATTTTTTAAATTAGTGACGTGTTCATAAATTACCCAACAATTGCCTTAAATTGGCCAAAATTACGCCAAACTTGACCCAGAATTTCAGTTTTCGTTCAATAATCATATTTTAACCCGACTTTACCCACCTAAATGCTACAAAAAAGCGTCTAAAATCATCTTTTTCAAAATCGCGAACCATCTTCATCTTATCTTTCATCTTTGTTAAAATCCAAAAATCATCTTCATCTTCATCTTTCATCGTCTATAAAATTATCAATCATCTTTCATCTCATCTTTCATCTGAAAATTTCTGAAGTTCCAACTCTGGATTTGACAGTGTGGATGGTTCTTAGGAAAACATGATCCCACCGGGTTCAGTTGTGCAGAGATAATGCAAAGGGATAACATTGTGACGAGGTTAAAAAAATGTAAACAGATGTGGGACTGGACAGTGCTTGGGATAAAATAAAGGTTTTTTCTTCTGAAATTTGAGCCCCAGAGAGTTAGAAAATATGGCTGTTCAAACTGCAGCTACTTAACTTGCTGTCTTACTTGTCTGTTGATATGGTTTTTGGAGTGGATTAAGTTGGTTACATGAAAACGTGCGTGGCTTTTGTTAGCATTCCCTCCAGGTATCACTAACTATAACGCGCTCCAACCTAATTTCAAAAGGATATACAATTACTACTTTAATTTCTAACAAACATTGATCCATACATACACATTTCAGATTTATCCATCCATTCCATCCATGTTCTTTTATGCAACTAGTTTAGGTCAACATGCTGATCGAAGTCAATTTTACTTCAATGGAGACTATCTCGTTACTGGTTTAGTATGGAAATGAAATCAGACCTACCAACTCCAGACATATCTCATTTCTGTTTCTGGTAAAACACTGTCGATGTTACTTATGTGAAACGTTATTATTCCCTTGCAAATGAAAATTTGGAGCATATAGGTAAAACCTAGTTGTAAGTGAAACTGTGTGGATGAGAGGTTAAGCGGGAATGTAATTTTGGCTTTCTCCTTACTCCCTTTGCTGTAAGGACACCTCGATTCGATATATTCTTTTCTGCTGGGTATTTTGATCGACCGCTTGTAAACATAAATGTGCATGGGAGTTGTAGATTTTGCGTCTAGTCTTGCTTCCCGGTTGAGTAGAGATTGAATTATGAATTCACTCTACTCCGAGCGCCGGCATATTTACACCACATAGATCAATGACATAAATCATTTACATATATTTTAAAAATTCAACTAAGCAACCCTTCCCGCCAAATATTCAACGACAGCCCAAAAGGCAATTATTTTCAAATCATTAAGTACTTAATTGGTTGGGGAGTAAGAAGGGATGGGATGCATTGCTGATTCTCGCATGCCACAGACTTACTTAAAATTGCTGGTCATCGTTCATGAATACGTCTTGGAAACGTGGAGGATTGAAAAAAAAGACAAAATCTGCGTATATAACGCATCCAATCAGCGCATTCATCGTCAGTGTCTGTGGACATTGAAAGATTTCCATACTTTTAGTGAATCAGTCATTAAGTGATTGCTCCATCTTGCATCACCCATGTTGAGCTCTACAATTAGCTACACTGAACTACAGATTCGCCTTCTTTCAAAACTGGCTATAATTAAGGACTCAGAGCTAAAAAAAATTCGCCCCCAACGATGTGTAAAATGAAAGTAGATGGCTCAACATAAACTACAGTGGAAAAATGCGGGGTACGGTATCTCTTGGTCACCCATTCATTAGTGAACCTCTTAGTATGATCAAACCCAAACCTTATTGCGGTATATGGACTTATTGATTTTATGATCGCAGACACGCTGACCTAGACAAACACGCACACACAATCAGATACCAAACTTCCTGGATAACTTACTAGAAGCAAGTTAACAATTAATTCGCCCAGCACGAGCAACGGAATTTTAAAGCAATAAATGACTCAATCATCCATCATTTTCCAGGTTGAAGCACACAATTAAATTATATTTTTCATAAGTTAATCAAGCCAAACATGCCCGTATACTATATCACCAGTTACCAAAATCCTATAAAAGTCAATTTCTTGCCATATATATATATATATAATATGTAAATAGGTCTATGTTCATTACGAAGGGGCAGCTTGAAATTCCACGGTTATGAAACGAAATGATGGAATAATGATAGTGGTAACGCATTATGGAAATGGATATCCTTTGCACAAATCAAATTTGCCCTCTTCAGGAACGTTTATGGTTTAGGAGAAAGAAAATCGGCCTCAGTCGTCTACATGTTTCCAAAGAACTGGATTCATTTTTCTCCAGCTTTCGGTAGCAAAGGGTTAAGCTATATTTTGCAAACTACTTTCACCTCCAATTTTAGGATTATCGACAACTATCAGACAACCAGCAGCATGCTTAGCTCAACAATTCCCTTAACCAAACTGCACATTGGCCTACTTTCAAAACTGGCCATAGTTCCGTATGAATGGCCACCAGAGAGTTCTCTTCCAAGGAAGCTGTGCGGGAAATGGAAGATAAGATGGCTCAACATAAACTACATTTTACATTTCCTATACGTCCTGCTCACGCTTGCCAATTACTCCCTTACAATGGACAGTTTGGAAACGGGAGGGAAAATGTTGGCCTTGATATTTCTTGGTCACTCCTCAGTGGGACTTCTTATTCGACTCAACCCAATCATTATAAAGGAAGATGGACTTGTTGATCTTCATAAGTCATTTCATGGGCTTGAGGAGCCTGGCAGAGGTTAAAAACTACAAAAATAATTATAATACAAAATTTACTTGATATTTCTTCCTACCAAACTTATGTTTTCTTGACAGGCAAATATATGACGGAAGAACAAAGTTACATTTTAATAACCCGGCTGGTTCAAATATTCGGAATTCAACATAACTTTGTACTTCCTCTTTTTATTGTCGCCATCCTGTTGGTCAGCCCATGTATGCCACCCTACTTTGGATACATTTTCCTGCACTGGGAAGGACGCTGCTATTCTGATCCACCAGAAGGTGTGGGCTCATGGCTCTGGCTCATTATCCGAGCAACGATCATAATGTTTGATGCGTACATGTGGTTCTCCATCTTCTCAAATTCCATGCTTCAAGTATTCAGTGGCGTATTCGTTCCAATGAGATGCATGGGCTTCTATCTGCGCCGTGTGGAGAGGCTGCTTTTAGGATCCACCGGGGAAGGTCCCCAATATGAGCAAGGATTCCGGATGTATCGGCAGATCCACCTTGTTGGGACGATATTCAATGTAGCATTTCAAGAGCTGGTGATCCCCACCGTAATGATTGGAACCTGGGACGTCATGGTGATCAGTTTGTACACTTGCGTTAAATTACGCAAGTCCATTCCCATGCCAGGATTTGCCTTCTTCCCGTTCATATTTGTGGGGAGCTTGTGCATCATTTTCATGATCAAGGTTGCGGCCGGGGTTCTAACCCTGTCTGAGAAATGCATACTAGTCGCAAGAAATATGGATGGAAGGGGTGGGAATGGCAGGGGGGAAAGGAATTTGCATAGGATCATGGCAAGGTCTATGGGACGGGTGAAGGTGAAAATCGGAGCCTCCAATTTTGTGGATGAACTGACTTCTTTTACACTCGTTGAGCATGCCTTAAGCACTTGCGTGGACTTAATGCTCATTTCGTAGAGTGGTGTGATGTCTGGATACAGAAGAAATATTGTATTTTATTTAAACTACCCATATAGGTATGTATGACATATGCAGTATAGTCTCTTGAATAATTTTCTAGTTTCTTGGACACCGGTTGAGAATGAAGAATTTATTTTGGCTATGATTATGCCGCTAGAATATTCCGACATGTTTAAATGCTCACTTATGTAATCAATAATATGTGAGCTGTAATCAGAAACCCAAACTTTGAAGAGGGGAGACGGAAGGATATGTATGAATAGGAATAGGATACAAGGTTGACAAAAGGAATAATGAATTCGGATTATGTAAGGTTGTACATTTATTTATAATGTAGCTTTATAATTTTAGTTTTAAGTTATACTATTTAAAGTTTCAATTACAATGCCCACCAAAAGTTACATATAGTGAAACTTTCATCAGCTTGCATTTGTCATTTTTTCTTGGTTTTGTCATATTTTGATTTTCCTGTTTGGTTTAGTTTGACTTAAAGGTGACCAACCATTCTAAATGAAGCAGCGGAACTGAAGTGAAGAGAATTTTTTGGTGGGGCCATTGTCTCACCAAAACCAAGCCGAGAAAGCAAAGGATCGTCATCAAATAGATAAAAGATGAGATGAGCCCAGCGTGAGAATTGAGGGCAACGCAGAGTTTTCACGGAACAAAAGCATTTCATTGTTCCCATCGCCATCATCAGAGCTCCCCATCCAGCATCCCATCTTGATTTCTCTGTTTTGTTTTTCTTTGGAATGATAATGTCCGCGGGGAACTGATTTTTTTAACATTATTTGACTGAGGCTGAGCATCTATTTCTATTCTATTGTCCTCATTCCATTTCTCGGTAGGTAGGTAGCAGGTAGGCAGTATTTTCCTTGCAATCAGAAACTAGCATTTTCTGAGTATTTACATCTCACGCGGGAACGGTCCCGGATGACCCCCTCCTTCCCCATATAAAAGAAGTGTTTTCTAGACCAATTTTTTGCGCTGAT